>JABUQX010034393.1:0-25000 GCA_015478945.1 Trachelipus rathkii
CGGTAGTAGCGAGGTGGAGTGGAGTAAGCAATCTGAGGGAGTGGAGGAGGCAAGGATTGCGATGACAGTGGGCGTGGAGTTGAGCCGTCGTATTGGGCTGTTGGCTTGAGAGGAAAGGAGAGGAAGGAGGAAGGAGAGATCAGGAAGGGAGGAGGAGGAGAGGAGGAGGGAAGGGAGGAGGGGGGGAGAGGGGATAGGAACGTTAAAAGAACGAGTTTAAGGAGGAGAAATTGAAACAAAAGGTAAGCGTCAGGGTCGAAAACAGGAAGAGGATTCGCCTCAAAGAAGCAAGCTTAAGGCGGTCGATTGAACGATTCTGTACGTGTGGGAGGCTGGATCGTTGAAGATCTTTTTCTAAGTATAACAGGAAAGGTCGTCGTACTTAGTTGGAGAGCGGTGCGGTGGGGAGTCATGTGACGAAGACCATGATGAGGCAGAATGGTCTTAGGGATAATAGGATCGCCCCACCTTGTGTGGAGAGAAGGAGTTGGTCTCCACAGTGCAAGCGCCTCAAGCGGGTAAGATACAAAAGCGGCTGTAGAGGAGGAGAAGACTGTGAAGAGAAGTCACAGGGAAGAGAAGAGGAGAATACTAAATCAGCAGCGAACATGCAGTATCTCTTTAACAGCCGAAAATGTTAAGCATTACGAAAGGGAGAGCGTCAGTTCAATTTTCCGGATTGGGCTGAGCTAGAAGAGAAGCCTTTGGCTGACGGTGGAAACGTTCAAGACAAGCCGTCGCTTTTTGGATTGAAGAAGTCGATGTGAATTCTTCTCTGAATAAGAAGATCATCGAATTCTCAATAGAAGATTTAAAGGTTACCTTGGTCTTGTGAAGAAAGCGGCACACCGAAAGCCGCGTAAAGTCAATTGCAGAAAGCTTTAGCTATGATCCGCTTGGAAGAGAGAGGGTAGCCTCGTCCATGCGTGTGAACGATCTATGCTACGTAAATGTATGTTCTTATCGGAAGGGAGGCAGAGGTCCCACGATAGTCAATGTGACAACGTTAAGAGCGAGCACAGGGGGTAGAAGTGTGGGGGAATTGGTGTGACGGTGAGCTTAGAAGCTGGCAGGGAAGACAGTGCCGACAACCCGGTTGTCGTGCAGATCGGCTGGGACGACGCAAGGGCGCAGTTAGATCTTGCGTGAAGCTATGGCCAGGGTGGGAAAGGGAGTGAAGGATTGAGAAGACAGCTTACGGAACGATGCCAGGTAGCGAAAGGACGAGGGATCTTGAAGCGACACGACGCAGTTTCTTCTCTTCTAGGGAGTTGGAGCACTCAGTTGAGAGAGAATTTGTGGAATGCCGATTCGGTAGTACTGGCAGTTGCATAGCGTTGTAGTGAGGGTAAGTATATCGCGTCGATTTCAATGCGGGAGAGAGCGTGAGCAGTGAAGTTTCGACACCTGAAATATGTCTGCATCAGTGGTAAACTGCGAGACATACTCAAGGTACGAGTTCTCGAGAGATGCGTTGTTTCTGGAGACAATAGCGAGGTAAGTGGTTGGTGATCAGTGAGTATGTGGCATCACCGACCCTCCAGAGAAGTAAGCGGAAATGACGGACCGGAGGATACATCGCAGTAATCCCCTCCCGAAAGCACTGTAGGGAGTCTCAGGGTTGCAACCTGCGAGAAAAAGGCGAGAGGAGACAATCATTCAGGTCTGCTGAGAACACCTCGAAAGCAACAATGGAGGCATCTATCCTGATCTGGTCTGAGTGAGTCTGGGGGTGGACTAAGAGTGTGGGCAGAAGCGAGTGCTTCTTTGGAAGCTTCAGAAGGCAGCCCTAAACGTTAGCCAGTCACTTTTGTAGAACTGCCTGGTGACTTTGGGGTGCGTGACAACAGTTTGAGGGGTCGAGAATATGATGCCGTTTGAGAAAACGGATGATAGAAGTTAAGCATGCGAGGTATGACGAGCTGCCTTCTGAGAAGCAAAGGCTAGGAGGTGCGAATGGCTCACGCGCTCTGCAAGAGAAAGGCATCGCTGAAACAGTGTGTCCTAGAAAGTAAGAGAGAGGACACCAAAAGAACACACTTTTGCCGGTTAGACGCCATGCACATCGTTCCAACCTGGAAAAACTGGCACCCGGTAGCGGTTGCTCATGTCGCGAGAAGAGAGCGTTGAGGAGGTCATCAGATAAGCATATGCGAAGGGGAGACTTCTAAGAAGTGATCGATGAGCGTTGAAAGTTGACTGCACTCTTCAAACCGAAAGGTAGTGCGTTGTACTCAAGGCCAAAGAGTGATGAATGGCCGTCTTACGGTATGTCCTCTACTGCTAACTGGGATCTGGTGGTACGCCTTGACAAGATCCAAATGTGAAAAAGCTCTTACCTGCCAGATTCGGGGTGAAAGACTGGATGTGCGGGAACGGGTAGCGATCTGGTATTGTGCAAGGCGTTAGGCCTAAATCTCCCACAGGCCTCCAATAAGAATTTAGGGGCCATGTGGAGGGGGGAGGAACGCATGAACTTTGAAGGGCGGACGATACGAAGTTCGATGCATGTGATAAATGCGCTTGCTGTTGACTTGTCAGGAGGGCTAGACGCGAGCAAGCGAAGGTGGGAGAGCCAGTAGTCTCTATGGTGGCGCACAGAATGTTTGAACAGGGGCGAAGAAAACGTGGTTCAACAGCGCGGACATCTTCTGCAGGATGGTGAAGTAAGGGGAGGTACCAGAAGAAGGAGCAACAGCAAGAGATGCTTTTAAGAGCAGAAGAAACTACGGTACCTGCAGATGACGTAGAACCGTCAACCAATTTCCTGTTTCTTAGATCGACCATAAGGTCAAAATGTGACAGAAAAGATCCCAAAATGGGTTGGATCACGTCAGCAACCACAAACATACCCGGAATGCGGCGAAGAGAGAAGGTTAAGGTAGCGACAAACGCTCCATAGACAGGGATGGTACTATCATTTGCGTAAAGAGCCGGTCAGGAAGAGGAACAGCGGACTTTTGGGTAGTTCTCTAGGCAATAAAGAATAAGACGCTCCGGTGTCGATCAGAAAGACGGTTTGTGACTGCGACAAAGGCGAAGGACTCTGAGACGAAGAAGGGGAGAGGAAGATGACAAAAGAGGGGTGGCGCTGTTCCACGCGCTTTATGGATTGCTGGGAAGAGGTTTCCGAAAAGTGCAGGGTTTGGTGGACTTTCGCTTTCAGGCCAAACGGTGTATGAAAATATCCGTTAGGATATTGTGTAAGGCAGGGGTGAGAGAACTGCCCAGGGATGTGGGAAGATGAATCCTTTGGGGACCGTAGCATAGCAGAGATGTCCTTCAGCCACCGCTTGACATCAGCCACTGCATGTGTTCCAGAGAATTTGTGGGTTAAGAGGCTTCCAACTCTAGAAAACGGAAGGAAGCATGGATGTTAGAGGGTGTAATAGAGAGGGATTACGAGGCTGAGATGGGTATCCTGCGAGTAGAAAGGCAGCGGAGAGCGAACAGACGAAACCAATGGGTGGGAGAGAATCTGCTCACCATGGACGAGTGCAGGAGAATGAAGCAAGAGAAAAGAATTGTGAAGAGAGGAAGATAGAGGAAGAAAGGAAAAAGAGAAACAACAGCATATACAAAAAAAAAATATAAAACAATAATAATGTGAAGATGGGAGTGCAGAAATATGTAATATAATATTTCTTTCTTGTTGGCTTTATTGTTTATGGTTTGGAAAATATTTCTGTCTTGTTGGCTTTATTGTTTATGGTTTGGAGAATATTTCTGTCTTGTTAGTATTCTGTTTCCTGCTTGAAAATAATTCTGTTTTCGGCCTGAACTAATCTGTTTCCGGTGTGAAAACTGCAAATAGTGATAAGAGTAAAAAAATAAAAATAAAATAAAAAACATATAAAATAATAAAAATTCAAAGAGTAAAAATAAGTTAATAATAAATATGAATAATAATATTATAATAAATAATATAATATATATAATTAATAATAATAATCATAATAAAGATTTTAGAACTCTGTCCTTTAACAGTAGAACAGAAGGTTAGCTGTGGAGCGCCGAGGTTCCAACAGACAGAAAAGCTTGAGATTCTGGAAGGTGGGTGTTGGGGCTATTCTACAGGTAGGCTTTGTAAAAACTCCGGGATCACTATAGAATCTTGATGGTATGTTGCTTTTCAGAAACTTCTTGCAGAAGGTTAACAACAGGTTTTCAATAAATAATAGAGCAAGTTTGAGTATGTATTTGAGGTGCTGTACAGTTGATAGTTAAAGGCAAGCTGAGCCTGAACCAGTGTCCTGGTAAAAATAAAATAATAAATAATATGCTAATACAGAATAATAATGATATGTAATAATGATAAAATAAATAAATAAATAGAATAAAAGTTACTTTAACAAAAACAATTAGGGCCTACATTGGCTACTTAAATTAATAGTGCTATATACAAAGGAAATTTGGGCATTAGGTTTGTATAGGAGCCCTGAGAGAGACATTAGGCCTTGTTTATGCTGATCAAGCTAGCTATCGGGAAATAAAATAGCTAATTCCTGATGGTAAATTATATATAAAATTGCCCAGATAATTCACTTCACTATGGGCTTCCTAGTAGGCGTATAATTACGATAATATTTTACATATTCAAAATAATTTCATTATTTCACACCAAGTGGACTTACGTTATAAAAGTCATACTTGACGCTTTCTGTAAATAGTGTTGTAAATAATGGTAGAGGTCATGATAAGACGTTAGGCTAAAGAAAGAAAAATGGCCTAAATAATAATAGTGCAACTTTCGAATCAAAATGCGCTTCACACCATTTCCGTAAGATTTATTTTTATTACTTTTTAAAATTTAATATTTGAAGGTAATTGACTTCTGACTTCGTCGACAAAATATATATATATATATATATATATATATATTATATATATATATATATATATTATATATATATATGATATATATATTATATATTATATATATTATTATATTATATATATATATATATATAATATATGAACGATTAAAAGGCGATCAGTTAATTAATGAATATGTAATCAATTCAATCGTATTGAAATGAGATACTGTAAATTTAGCGTTTATTAAATCATGTATGATATTGGAAGATATTACAGATTAGAATGTTGATAATGAATAGGAATTACATCGGCCAATAATCAGCCATAAATTACTTGAAAACACTCGTATTATGCATAAGTTAATATTGGGCACCGAATTATTCTAACTAATGCACCTGTCTTTTCGAAATCTCTAAAATATTCCCGAATCAGCTTGGCTTTGGGTTCCTTGTCGGACTCCATTAAATAGATTCAAAGCTTGGCATTTTCTCCCTGAAGGGGGGGAGTTCAACGATTTATTTTACGCAGTTAACTAAGTTTTTTTTATTTGAAATGGTTACAACCGAATATTATTTGTGTACAAGGAAGCTGCAAGTTTGCTCGTACATAGGTGCACACTACACTATGGCATACATGCTATGTTACACCTTCCTATTTAGTTTTTTGTTCCAGCTTATGGTTGAATTCTGGAGTCAAAGTAATGACTGCTCATAACAGGAGGTGACGGCTGTGTTTATGGTTTTCAAGTCATTTCTTCATCATCCTTCTGAATGTTACAGAAAATTTTTATGGAAGTAGAAGAGTGAAAGCTTGAAAAATACTACTGAGAATGGGGAAAGGAATAAACAAAATTAGAGTAATAACACCTGTAACAAATTGTTTTGTTCTCGTATTAATTATCACAGCATCGTCTTTTAACTCTTATCTTTCTGCAAGAGAAACTTTAACTTTCGCTTCACCTTATTCTCTTTTCATTTATCCCGATTTTTTTTATATCAGAAGGAGAAGGGAACTAGACTGTAGATATTTTAACATTTTGAGTTTTCAAACTCACCACTGTTCTTTATTATGTGGGATTCTAATTAGTGATTTTTGGACTACTGTAGGGGGTGATCTGGGTTCGAAGCTTCCCGGTTGTTATCTGTTGGTTTTGTACCAATAAATATGACTTGCATACTTTCAGGTTCATTCGGAGAAGTATATCTATTCTGCGCAGATTTGTTGGTAGTGCAGAGGGCTTGCCATATAACGCTGCAAGCTTTCAATATAGGTGTCATAGGAATTGGTCTGTCTTGGACATTGTATGTAATGAGCCTCAATATATTTATATCTGCCCATATAAGCTGTACTGGGACAGATCTCACTCTCGAGATAGGTGCGAACGGATGGCGCATAACAAGGGTAAACTGTCTAATCTTGTTGGTTTTTTCCATCCAGGGTTACTAAGCATAGCTCTAATACTGTTTAGACATCATCTTGTTCGACTTCCTTTCCTTAGTAAATGGCCTGTAGCTTGCCGATCGTCGTGTGAAGTATACCTGTTACTACCAACACACTTTACAAACAAGTGTGACGTGAAATTTCCACCTTTATCTGAACCAGGTGGCTCGGGGATTCCTGGTGTGGTGGGATGATTGGTTGAATAGTACCTTTCACTAATGGTTTTCTTTTGTTGATATTGCACACATAATAGTGGACAATCTATCTATGAGATGCAACAAATATTTGTATCCTTTACATAAACTCATTTTCAATATATATCTATATGCATAGTCTCGAACTTATAGGAGGCTTCTTTGTATTTACCATAAACAGGATTTATTTTTCTACCGACTTTAGATGTTTGACATTGTGGACAGGATCTGACTATGTTTTTAACTCGTTGATGCATGCTCTGAAATACAAAATCTGCCTTTATAGCTGTGAGACATCGTGATATACCTAAATGACCTTGGAGATGAGTCATCCGGATTATTTCGTCAACACAGATGTCTGGGAGAATGATTCTGGCATAATTTAATGAAATGTCTACATATAAATTTACTTCTTTTTTCCTGAACCAAAATTTCTTTTTAATAATTAATGAGCTCTTCTCTTTATCTGTTAATAATGATTGTATATATTTATCTATTTGTTCAAATACCTGACACTGACATCTGAGTAGTCTATTTCTTTTCGAAATCTTTTTACTATCTCCACATGAGCTTCACTACAGCCTTGTATTAAATTTACTCATTTTATTTCAATTAAATCATCATTTAGTTTATCTACTTTATTTTCCATTTGCCTAAATTCTCTTTTTCGATCTCTATCCGTTTGGCTACAGTTATTTTTCGGTTCTCCAAAATTCTCTATTTTCTCACGGATGGTATGCGAGGTATTTTTGGCATACGTTTTGTGGCTTTTTAAATGTCCCATTGTTTGGGTTTCGGTGGAATTTACAACTGCGGCACGCGTAGGAATGTCATTTATGGGTCTAGTATTCCACCCTTTCAAGGTTGGCGATAGCGGTATGTAATAGTATTTATTTAAAGAGCCAAGATTTTCATTCTTCGTTGTCGTATTTGGTACTGCGTCTTGGTTGGCTGCTTCACGCGCGTCGAGGAGCCAATCACAGCGCTCCTATTGATGGGTTGGGAAGGTAGCTCTGCCCCTTTTTCGAAATCCGTTATTGTTTCATTATTTGCATTGCAATCCTCAACATCGTTATTAATTTTGTTGTTTAGAAGGTATTCTGACAAAGAATTGGTCTTTTTATTAATTAATTTCCATGTTACTTTGTAAGAGCTCAACAGGCTTAGACTTCGTATCTCACGTATATTGTAGTTTTTGCTATCATTGATACGTTTGTATTTTTGCAACAAGTCTCGAGATTGGGTATGAATTGTCAGTTCTCTGCCAGCGAGTAAATATCCATATTTATTCAATATTTTGGTTAAACAGCCTAGTAGTTTGTTAGCTGGATTATATTTCCTTTCAATAGGCGCTAATATCGTACTGTAAAAAGCGATCGGACGATCTTCTTCGTCATCGGTAAGGATCACCCCCGCCGCGGCTACTAGCTTGTATGATGATTTTGAAAGGGCTTAAAGCGCTTGGGTAAGCAAGGGTTGTTGTATGTTTTATTACCTTTTTAGCATTTTCAAAAGCTTTATCTGCGGCTGAATTCCATAGTATTCGTCGATTTGCATAAGGTTTCCCCTTCAGGAAGATATTTAGTGGAGCTATCACATCTGAAAAACACACCATGGATGATCGGTAGAAGCCTATTTTTCCAAGAAAGCCTCTTAATTCTCTTATGGTTCTTGGTTTAGGGTTGTCAAGTATTTCTTTCACTTTGTCATAGTTTGGTGTTATCCCGTTTGATCCACTTTTGCAGAAGTCGATCTAAGCCATATTGTTTGGCAGGACATTTTTTCGCGATATGTTTAGTACTACAACAGTTAGAACATCTTCCAGTTTCAATGCACCTTTCTCTTCTGGTTTGAGGTGTTGAGTACGTTGGGCAAGAAGACATGTAGTGCTTATAATCGATGAATTTTTGGAAACAACGATGATGGAGAATCCCATGGCAAACATTTATAGCTATAGTTTCCAAGATTAGAAGTATAAAGTATTTTTCGCTGTCTGGAGATAATGGGACCGTGTAGTAAGCTTGTGTCAGTCCAACGTGTGTAAGTAAATTATGCCCCCCTTTATAATGTAAACCTAGCATCCTGTAGAGGGCTAGTCATATGTTTCTATCTGCTGCTCTTTGTTTAACCTCTAAATCTGATATTGACTTCATTGTTGTTACTTTTCTCTAAACAGACACAGGACAAGCCCAGGGGGAATTGTTCTCGAAAGCTGTAGCTACAAATTATTAAATTCCGCACGAGTTTTGAGCATAAACTTATGAGGGATGCGACGTAGGCTTGAGGGCGATGGTGTCCTAAATTTTTCACATGATAGGGGTAGTATTGGTAGTTCAATCAAACTTTTTCAGGTATAAAGGCGGTGTCTTCGTCAGTAGTTACCTGATTGTCCTTACCTATTAATGCTATGCTCATACTGCTATTTTTTATTTTATATTTTTCAAGAAATTCTCTCAAGTTCCATTTGTTTTCATTTAATATGATTATTTTCTGTTAAATAAGGGTTCAAAAATAACTCGGTATATTTCAATAATACCTCTTTAAAGAATAAAGAACTACGAGGGACATGCTCAGAGGAGAGTGAGGGAGGATGTGAAAGAGACAGATTAGAGAGGAAATTTTCATGCGCATACTTAAGATTAAAATTTTTAGACCTACACAAATTTTATCGTTTTATTGGTAACAGGATCAATTAATAAATCACGTTTAAAATCGATGCCCATTTCAAAATGCTTCAAAAATGATAAGCCTAATATATTTGTCTCAATATTTGTAACATAAAATGTATTAACATATTTTCTACCTAGATTAAGATCAAATTCAATAGTTTTAACATCATATAATGCAATTTTAGAATGGTTCGCTGCTAGCATATAACCTATGGGGGCTTGCTATTTGCAAGGGCGTTCCCAGGGTTGAGTGATATAATAATCTATATATAGAATTCTATATATATATATAATATATAATATATATATTATATATATATATATTAATATATATATATATATATATATATATATATATACTAATTATATATAATTTAGACTTTATCAGCCGCATGCTATCGACATACTGAGGAGTTCAGCGGAGATATGTTAAGAACGCTAGATGAATAATTTCTCTCGGTGTAGAAGTTAATTTCAGCCAATGGAAACACTCTTTCCTATTAAAATATTTTTATTATTGAGTGTAATTCGCTGACTACGTTTGTATCGTAACTGGACTTATTTGTCTCAATATTTGTAACGTAAAATGTATTAACATATTTTCTACCTAGATTAAGATCAAATTCAATAGTTTTAACATCATATAATGCAATTTTAGAATGGTTCGCTGCTAGCATATAACCTATGGGGGCTTGCTATTTGCAAGGGCGTTCCCAGCCAAAATATTTTTTTCCAGAACCACAGTCTACAAAGTAGTTTACCTTATTTAATAGGTCATGAACCTCATATAGTTTCAAGCCGTCAATCTCACAAGCTTTCTTGTCCCGTCTCAGTATCGACTGCAACTTTTTCGACGCTATAGCATCGCCCGTTAACAGTACTTATGTAAGCTGGACTAGACAAGCGACCTGTCTCATTGCTCTCACTTTCCACTATATGGTTCATAACAGATACATCATTTAATAAATTTGATTTAAAAAAGATATAGCCCGCATGCAAAGGGTCTATAGTTGTAATAAAATTTTTACTTCGTACATTACCAATACATTTTGAACCATCAATTTTAAATCTTTCATTGACATAAGTTTCATTTAATATAACATCTTCTTTAATTGGAATATTTTTATTCCCCAGATAGTGATTCTTGTTTTTTGTGTGAATTTATTTTTTATCTGACGAAGGAACATGCAAATCCTTTAAATATTAGGTCGCTAAAATGTTTTTAAAAAATTTTATTTATATGTTATTATTTTATAATTCATTTTATTAATAGTAGTATTTGTATTTTCAATATTATTAGTACTGGTGGTATTTTCAGTGTCTTCTTCTTCTTCTTCTTCTTCTTCTTCTTCTTCTTCTTCTTCTTCTTAGAAAATACTTTATCCGGAAGGAAAGCGATTACTAAAATTCTTAGGAGATATTTTTTCAAATAATTGAGTTGCCTACGAGGGGGAACATATTTTATGCCTATTAATAGTGAGTCCCTTGAACTTGGTAAAAATTTTGAGTTATAAACCATGTGTAAAAGTGTCAGTAACATGATTAATTTACCATGAATATGTGAAACAAATACACAACAAATACCGTGAAAGTTTCCAGATTTTAAGAAACACCAATACTTTAAATGGCTTTAAAGACAGTTTTCTTCTAAATTGATGGGGATGAGATATTACAGGAAATGCAAGATGTATGTGGGATACGTTTCTATCAATATTTAAAGAAAAGAAAAGATTTTTGTTCCATATAAAATGAAGCTAACTTTACAATTCGAAGCCAAGATGGTGGAATAATGAAATTAGAGATGTCTTTAAGTAACAATAAATAGAGCTTTAAAACTATGCAAGATCGTCTCTTCAGTGGGAATTTTAATAATAGTTACATAGCTGTCGTCGAACTGCAAACGATTAATTTATGTATTATTTATAACGAAACTTGAATTAATATTGCTACTGTATTATGATTTACAAACCAAAGTTTTACAAATATGTATAAAGCAAAAGTTTCATTAAGGAATCAATTGGACTTTTACTGGCAATTAATGGTAATTTAAAGTCAAACAGTGCTGATGATTGGCAAACATTTTAAATAATTTTTTTCTACAAATTTTGACAAAAAATAGATAGCCTGCCTAACATGGAAGACATAAGGGATTTTAATGCAGACAACATTTTAGATACATTTAAATTCTAGAAAGAGGAAGTTTGCTTTTCCAGATTGATAAACTATTAATAATAATCAATGTGAAGACTGAACTATCCAATGCATTTCAAAAATTTGAAAGACATATTAGTGAAACTTTTGACAATACTTTCAATAAGTCTTTAAGGAAGGAATAGTTCCTCATGATTTCAAATTGCTAATATAACTCCCATTTAGGGGTTCCGAATAACTACAGACAAATTAGCTTGACTTCTATAGTGGGTAAAATTTTTTGAAGCAATACTAACTAATGGGGATAAGTTGCACATCTTGAAGATCATGGATCTCAAGGAATACCGACAACTCTGGTTTAGAGAATGAGATCATGTTTAAAAATATTGCTAGAATGTATTTAATGTGATTATTAACGCTGTAGATAATTATCAAAGTCCTTCGATGTCATTTTATCTTAGACTTTCAGATTTTGATACTGTGTCATCATAAGATTTTGGAAAGTTAGAGCTCATGGTATCGAGGAAGACTTTTAAATTGGTAAAATTGGCTTTCCGGATCGACAACAATCGAGTTGTTAATCAGTGGTGAATGGCTAGATTGGACGAATGTACTGACTGGTGTAACCCAAGGGATCTGTTCCCTGGTCAGCAATTACTGTTGTTTATATAATGTAATGACATAGAGGATAAGTTTTTAGGCAATATCTGAAATTTGCGGATATAGCGAAACTTTGAAATGAAATGATGTGAGAAAGATTACAATTTAAAGATTGTAAATTGGTTCAAAAACATCGCAAATGAAATTTAATACGATAAATGTAAAGCTATACATTTTGGGAGTAGGAACATTGAATGATTACAAAATAGATGAGACATTATCAAAGTTGTCAGTGAGGAAAGGATCTAGGAATTAATTAATAAGATTTAAAGTTTGCGAACAATGTGCTGAAAGCTTGTTAAAAAAGCAAATAAAGCTATAGACGTTATTGCCAGAACTTCGAATATAAATTAAAAATATAAATACTTCGGTTAAAAACATTAGTTAGACCTCATCTAGAATACGCAGTGGTTTTTGGAGTCCATACCTCAAAAAGACAGAAAAAATTGAAAGAATTCAAAGAAGGTGAACTAAATTAATCCCCGAATTGAGAGGTAAATCATACGAGCAACGATTACGTGAATTAGATATCCATCTCTTTAGAGAAAGAAGATTGAAGGAAAAATTAATAGAAGTTTTCAAAAATATTAAATAAATTTGAACATATAAGTTACAGAAAATTCTTCAGATATAATTTTAATGAGGTAAACGAAGTTATGGGCATAACTTTGTCATAGCGATTTTCAACACAATTATAGCAAGATTTCTTCACTTACGAGTAATCGAGAATGGATAGCTTCTTATGAAATAGTGACAGCGGTAACAAGAATTTTTTTCAAGAAAAAGTTAGTAAACTTTAAGGAAATTGGTCTGTGAACTTCAACTCATACGAATCTTACTTTAATGTCGTAGAATTAGATTAAAGGGACATAAAACGAATATTGAATTGATTATGGTAATGTTAAAAGTACATCTTAAATAGATTTGGGCGCCGAACTTATATTGAAGAGTTTTAATGTTTACCCCTTAGAGGTAAATTGCTTAAGTCGGTGACCTCATCGACACACTATCATTCTGAATCTGTAATGAAGAGCTTGGGTTCGCTGCTTTGAAGCGTTATTTTCTAAGTTTTCCAGACGGTGACATCATCGATCAACTAACATAATATTTTGTAAATAACAGTATTTGAATGTCCCACTTAGACGGTTTATTTCTAACGTTCTAAGCCGGTGACTCATCGATCAACACTATCGATCCTTCATTTGCTAATAAAGTTTTGATGTCCACCGATAGAGGTTATTTCTAAATTCTAAAGCCGGTGACATTATCGAGTACACTACATTAATATTTTGAAATAGCAGTTTGGTGTCACCGTTAGAGGGTTACTTATCGTTAGCCGGTGAATCAATATTCCTCAGACTAGCCTTGAGTGACTGTAAAGTCTTTGCTAGTCGGTGTTTCTGTAGTTCTTCTTCTTCCTTTTTTCTTTTTTCTCTTTTTCTTCTTCTTTTCTTTCTTTTCTTTCTCCATAGCTACTTATTTTTCTCTTCAACTCCTCTTCTTCTTCTTTTATTATCCACTATTTTTCTCATTTAGCTTTACTATTATTTATTCATTATTATTATAAATTATTAATTTTTTATTCTTATTATTATTATTATTATCTATTAATTAAATTTTTTATTATTATTATTTAATTCATTATTATTATTATTATTATTATTATTGATTATACTCGATGTTCTGAGTTTTATTTTAACAAACGCATTTTCACAATTAATATTTGCATGTTGATACTTGGCCCTTTTGGAATGAAATGTCACCTTTTACTGTGACTTATATTTGTTTTACGACTGTCGCTTGGTGTTTGTGGGCTACAGTCGATCTAGGATTTTCCGAAGCTCTTGATTGCATTAGTGTGGCGTTCATTTCGCATTGGGCAAAAGGTAATGGATAAGAGGCATTCATGGATTTCAATCTAATATGCTTATGTAGAAACAGAATGTAATAAACGGCATCCTAGGGCGGCATTATTTAAAATTTGTTATTAAATCCATGATCATTCGACCTTGAATTTCTGATGTTGACTTCGTCCCCGCGTCTATGAGTTGTCGTTTCTTCACAGTGGCGTTGACCTTGAATGAGCTGTTGGATAGAGCCTGCCATCTCAGCCATGGCCTTCGTGAGCTCGGCCATCTGGTGTGAAATGTTGTTGTCATGGTGGAGCAGAGTCAAGTTCGTGCTCACTCTCCCGCGCGAGATTCTGTCGGTTCGCAGAGTCTGCCTCACGCCTGTCTGTGTTGGCTCGCACCGCATTAACACCCCAAGACTGTTCGTAGTTTGTCTGTTGGTATTTTCTGTCCTTTTGGATGAAGTTTTTGAACAAGTCATCTGCTACTTGATTATTTGTTATTTCTCTGCTAGTTTGATAATTATCTGTTTGATTGTGGGAAGTTCTTCGAGAAACAGTTCGATGGCAAAGTTTATGGTTATTGTCAACTAAAACATCGATATTCTGTAACGAGCATCCTTTCACTCGATTGAGGTATTCACTTGGGAGCTCGTCAGGCCGCATTCCTAGTTTGAAATATTTCACGTCCGGTTGGGGAAAGGGAGGGAAGTAGTCTGTTCGATATTTTAAAGGAGCAGTTGATAAGCATATTTGGATGGAAATTTTAATTTTTGACACCAAGTGTTGGTCATAATTGGCTGCTAAAAGACGACAGCGTTCACTGTGTATCATCGATGTGATTGAGCTTGAATATGATTCGTTAGATTAAGCAAATGATCACATCATAAGAATCGAGCACCTGGTATTGACTTGAAGTTAATGGCTATAAAGTCTTCAGTGGGGACTTATTGTTTTGAACCCTGTCTCTGTTTCCTTGGCTGAATTTCGCGGCGTCATTTCAAGAGCTTCATTGTTTGGAGGGGAAGGCAGAGCGCTGTTTTCCCTTGCTCGGAGGGTTATTTTGTTTGAGGAGAGGGCGTCTTGCCATTCCCCTTTTTTCTTTCAAGGATTTCTACTGAGTGACTGCTTGACTTTTCTGGGCAAGTCTCTTTGCGAAACCGATTATTTACTGACTACAAGACTTTATTTTACAGCTACAGAGACGTTAAGCCTAAGATGGGAACTTTGAGAATTTTTTAATGTTTGGAGCAACAACGGTTTTTCTGTTACTAGCCGATTTTTTTTTTTTTTTCAAATTTGAATTTAATTACGACTTATTTCTTATTATTTTCGAGATTATAGATTGTTTTATTCTTCACGTAGCAAAGAGTAAATTGTTTATGTATTTAGTCAAATGTTGATTAATCGCACTTTTCACTTCGGGCTGAGGCCTTACCCCTCCTTCGGAGGGGTAATGTCCGCTTACACCCTTCGGGGTGATCCCCCCAGGATTCACATCCTTTCAAGGGGCGCATGCCCATTGGGGTTTCTCTCGGGAAGGTTGATTGTTGCTTTAGTACTCTTGATTACATGAAGTTTTTATTCGTATAGTAAGTACGTTGTGTTAATAATATTCTATGAACAGTGTGAAATTAACATTGATTTGTTAGAGAAATGATGAGCTTCGTAAGATATTAGTGTGTTCGTTGTCAGTATGATGATTAGACAGGGTTATCGCTAAATTTTTGTTAATATTACATGTTAATGTAAAATTAAAAGGGTTAGAGTTATGTTGAAAAAGTGCGAATAGGTTACGTTTTGGACGCTGTGTTTGATTTTCGTGTTGTTAAGTATGGAACTTTGTTAATGTTAGTAGTTTATGAATGTGTTTAAGGTGTGTTCGGTTTGTCATTGATACATTATATTCTTAGTATTCAAGTTATGTACTTTATTACATGAAAAATTGTTAACTTAGCTATAATAACGATGGTTAGTATATTAAAGAACTTATTTTTGCGCTATTTTATCCGAAATGATACTCGAAATGTGCCTGAATCAATACATCAAATAGATCAAATGAGGTCATGGAAGGGTGGGAGGGAGGGTTGGGGAGGGAAAGATGGTTTGATTTACTGATTTTACCCGATTTCCTGCTTTAAAATCAGTAAACTATTACAACTTTAATAAATGAATATTTTATTGAAAAACTATTTTTAAATGTTTTGTTTGGATAATACTTTGTTTTTGATGTTATGTTTGGATAATACATTTGTTATGTTTGCCATTATTCGTAGGGGTTTATGATATTTAGAGTAAGGTTATGAATGAATTTTTGTTAAATATTACGATAAGTTAATGTGAAAACTTTGTTTACGTTAGCATATATTCGTTGTCGGTATGATATTAGACAGGGCTATGCTAAATTTTTTGTTAATATTACTATGATAATTTTAAATTAAATTTATATTATAGAGAAAACAGACTTATGTGAATAGATTACGTTTTTTGTATGCTGTGTTAGGCGACTTTACTGGTTGTTGAAGTATAGGTACTTGTTAATGTTAGTAAGTTTATTCGTACGTATTGGTGTGTTATGTTTGTCGTTGTACGTTATATTCTTGAGTTTCATGCAATGCTGTGTTAGGCTTTATCTAATGTGGAACCATTGTTACGTTAAGATTAATATCGTTGGTTAATGTTAAGGAACTTAGTTTTGGGCTATATTTAATCGAAATGTACCGAAATGTGATGAATAAAGATCAGTAGATAAAGATGATCAAGTTGGGTGGAAGGGGAGCGTTGGGCGTTACATAAGATATCGTGATACTTGTATAAGAAGAACTTATTATTATGTTCGTTTATCCAGAAATGATAGTCGATATGTGACTTGTAACATAGATATTAGATTATAAGGTATGGAGGGAGGGTGTGAAGAGGGTATGGATGGTGTTTATTTTACTGATTTACAGACTTTAAGATCTGTAAAAATTAAAAAAAATTTTACGTTTTAAACATACAAAAGAATAAAATTTTGGTAAAAATATATTTTAAACAAAAATAAATAAAAATAATAAACACATTTATTAATATATGTATATAAAATAATATATATATGTATAAATCTTTTATATATATATATATTTATATATATGATTATAAGAATTATATATAATATATTTAATATATATTTATAAATATATTTATATTATCATATATTATTTTACAAAATAAATTTATATTCAGAAAATAAAATTTTCAAATGAAAATTTTGTAACATAGCAGTTTTGATGTAAAAGAAGTTGAATTTTATATTACTCAATCAAATATATGCAAAATAAATTAGATACTTATTAATTATCATGGAGTAGCCTAGCCAAAAGAATCCCCAATTTTGCACTTCTTTGCCTGCAAAGCTGCAAATGATACACAATAAACTTATTAGGTTCAAGGGGAAGGTAAATTTTCATAAAATGATCCATAATTAAATTAATATAGTAATAATTGTCCGTTTATTTTATATAGTAAATTGCGCTTTTCATAAAAAATACTACTAAAGAGGCTTGAGAAAACTAACTATGTATATATAATGAACCAATAGGTTATTTGAATCCAACTTTGATAACATTAATTTTAGATCAATAAATGAATGAAACAATAAATTGCATTTCTTACCTGGTTGGAATCTTTCCATTGTGATCTTTTCCGATGGATTTCTTTTGCCTGCCTTCACCAAATGCCCCAGACCTCCAGAGGGCAGAATTGTTATTCAAACTTCATCAATACTGGGTTGGACCTCGTAGATATATTTTCGCCAGGCCATTATAACATAAAAAAATATAAGGATTATTAACACAAATCTTGACCAAATAATGTAAAGGGGGTCAAGATGGTAATCACTTTAAAAATCTGGTGATAGGTAAATAGCAGAGCTTTAAAGGCAGAGCTCGTAAAAAGGCAGCTTGAATGAGGCAGAGAGCTTGATCGATCGAAAAACAAATTTAAACCTTAAGCTGCTTAGTTTATCATATTGGTGGCATGGGAAATATAATAAGTTTTCTGTACAACGAGAGTTATTATAGAAATGCAATTTTTTTTAACTTAATGATTTTCTCATAGTTATTTTCCCCATATATTAAATATTATTTAATAAGTAAATATTTCAAGTACATATTTTTGTACATTGCCCAGCAAATTAAAATTTAAACTAGATGAGGGCAAAACATCAACAGTCATATTAAAATAATAATAATAATAATAATAATACATAATAATAATAATGAATAATAATAATAATATAATATAATAATAATATAATAATATAATAATAATAAAATAATAATAATAAATAATAATAATATCAATTGAAAATTGAATGTAGACTACTGTTACAATTTACAGTATATCATACCATTAATAATTACAAAATTTACATTAAATTATTTTTACATAGCTGCTTATTAATTTCTTGACATCTTATTGCTGATTTCCTTTTGATTTTACATTCCTTCTCCTTCTCCTTTACCAGAATGTCATTTTCTTTACTATTTAGTTCTTCATCAACAATAGCATTTTTCATTAACATTACAAATATCACTTGCATGTTTCTTATCTTTTTTCCACTGATGATTTTTTTACACACACTGCAACTGTTCTTCTAAAGAGTTTAATTTCAACATCATACTAATTATGCCAGTAGAAAAAAGTATGGTTTACAAAGCGGTTGCTTTATTGCAACTAAATCACCCTTTTCAAGTCTCTCGTGTTTTTTAGATTTATACCTAAACTTTTTATCTGTTCTTATTTCTTTAAGGTTCTGCAAATCATTATATATAGTCATTTAATCTTTTTCTTATTTCTAAAAGTTTCATACTTTTTATTCAAAAATTCTAACTCTATCACAGATGGGTACAAGAGATTCTACATATTCAGTAATTGAAGATGGGGAGCATTATTAAATTAGGACATCAATACCCTTTTAGCAAACAGTTCTGGTGTAATAATTGAGGGAAAATGGTCTTCAGTTAGGTTTCTCAAAGTAGTTTTAAAAGCAATTGGCCTTTTATTAATAAGCATATTAATTCACTCCTTGACCAGTAATAAAATTGATTATAAGGTAGAATATTTTTGGAAATTGAACTATAAATTGTATTTTTTACCAACTTTACCATAGACTCTACAGTACCTCCTAAGAAACTAGCTCCAGATGGGTAAGGTGAAAACTCTAATATTTTAATATTTCTTTCTTTAAGAAAGTTTAAAACTTCAACATCCTTCAGAAATTCTTTTAATAATTTTCATAGAGCTAATTATGGATGTACCTTCATCACTCAATATTTTCTGAGGTTGACCCCATTCAAACACATGTATTTGAAAAGCTCTCAAAAAGGATTCAGTATCAACACTATTACATACTATAAGGTTAACTGCTCTTGACCAGAAACATGTCAAATTTAATATGTAAACCTTTACAGTTGCTTTATTATCATTTTTTTACTAAAAAAGGACCAATATGATCCAATGCTAGTTCTCTAAATGGAACCTCCAATGGATTTATACGGTAATCCTTAAAAGATTTTTGATTCAAATTTATACTTCTTCCATACAATTTTTTGCATATTATGCAAGATTTTATTCTTTTTATTGCACTATAACTAGAAGTGATATAAAACTTTTCTAAGAACAGACAATAATTTATAAATTCCAGAATGTTTTAACTTAATATGTTTCTCCATAACTATAATTTTTGTTAATGAACAATTTTTTGACATTAATATTGGACATTTAATTGTAAATTTTGCATTCAAAGTGTCCAATTTACTTTTAACTCTTATTAAGCCTTTATTGTCTACAAATAAATTTAACTGAGCTACCAATGGTGGCTCTGCAACAGATAAAGGATTTTTAAAATATGAAACAACATCTGGGAATGATTGAGCTTGAGCCTGTCTTATAATTACACTACAGCTATCTGAGTACAAACACTGGGAATCATGTGCTAAGGATGGAAATAAATGGGGTTTTAATATATGTACTCTTACCATTAACTTATGAATAAATAGCCTAACAAAATGCATTATTTTACATAATTTTTTAAAAGCCTAACAAAATGCATTATTTTTCATAATTTTTTAAAAGAAGATGTTTTGTCAAGAGAAATTATGGGCTGAACAACATCATTTGGCAAAGTGTTAACATAATAAATATCAGTATTATATAAATTGCCAGGAACCACAAGAGTATATTCTTGGGGTAGATCACCAAAGTTAGGCCCTGAAAAATAATTACTACTACTAAGTACCTTAGCTGAAATAGCACGTGTAACACAGTCAGCTGGATTTATTTTACCACCTATATGATAAAAATGAACAGGTTTTTTCTCACATAATTCCACAATAATATTGAGTAAATTATTTATTATATTTACCCTTTCTTTCAATCTTATCATGTTTTATGCATCTTTTTATCAACCAATTTAGGACTATAGTAGAATCAGTATATAAATGCAGAGTATTAATACCAACAGGGCAAAATGCAGTTGTTAAGTCTTGATATACATCCATTATACACTGAACACCCAACCTAACAGCACTCAGTTCTAAAACAGGGATGGTTTTATCAGTACTCTTCTTTGGGATAATTTTATTTTTTGCCTGATACTGATCTTAAATACAAGACAACACCTATTAAATCTCTACTAGCATCAACAAATCCAATAAGGTCATAAAAATCTGAGCGTTCTCCCAAGTACCTGGGAATTACAGGAAACTTACTTGCATTGTACTGTTTGCATATTTTTATCCATTCTTTTATCATACTTTCTTCCAAATTAACTATCCCATGAGATGGATTTATTATTTTGTAATTCATTTAAAAATAGCTTGACCCTATTTTTTGTAGGCAAATAAATTCCTAGTGGATCATATATACCATTAATAGAAGCAAGAATAGTTCTTAATGTATTTGCTTTATCATTCAAGAATGTAAAATTTATTTCTAAACTGTCCCTTTCTCTATTCCATAATAAACCAAGCAGTTTAACAGTACTTGAAAGTTTTTCATTCTCTTGCTCATCAATATAGGCCTGCAAATAAGGAAGGTTGGTTGCAAATTGTTGCAAACAAAATTCAAACTCACTAAATAAACCCTGACTTTTATGGTAAGTCAGCCACACATCACATTCATAAGAGGAGGTGTATGCTAAATTATCCATATAAGCTAATGAATAAAGAGACTTTCTCATATCAAATTAAAAATTAAAATTAGGAGCAGAAACAAGGCTGTGGAATAGGTGAATTTATTTTTGATGAATATTCTATAATATCAAACAGAAAAATTAAAGTCTCTACTTTTTATACTTACTTCTATTATACTTTTTATACTTCTATTGAGTTGGCCTTTTATCTAAATATTTCTTCTTGATTGCAATGGCTAAGTCAAAGTAATCTCTCAATATAAAATTATAAGAATGAACGATAAAAATAAATAAACCCGATTATACACGTCAAAACAATAAATTGAAATTAAGCTACCCAATCCTAGTTGTGCCCAATACGACTTACCAAAACCCAGCTTCAATTATTACCGGTACTCACTAATGAATTAATTAACAATGAAAAGAAATCAAGACTTACTTTAAAAGGTACAGCCAGTACCGTAATTTATCCTCATTTTTCTGCCTTCACCTTCAATCTCCTTTTTTTCTTTTATTTTACCAAATACTTAGTATTTAAGAGAGTCACTGAGGGCAAGTTATTGCCCCTTTATCCAAAATCGCCTGAACACTATAATCACCTTTATTTTTAATAACTTTAAGAGATATAAGCAAATTGTTCTCGAGGCTCATACTATTTTAAACTATGGAATAAATCGAATGTACGGTTTCGAGTCATACAAGAAAATGTCAAATGATTCTCTGAATAATGAACGTCATAAATATAAGCACGCAAGGCAACTACACTAAGAAACTACAACATCAACAATTTAAGAACTCTTTTCATTAGACCAGAATTAACATACAACTTAAAAAGTCTCTTCTGCTGACTTCATATTTGATAATCGTAATATACTTATCGTACAGCCACATAGACCGATAGCACTGTTCTAGTACTATTAAGAAAAATACGTACACCGATAAAAACATTTTACTTTTGAGAATTTTCTTCACATAAATAGAAAAAATAACCCACACAGCGTAACAAACTAATTTATTTTAATTACATCTATACTATGGAACAAAAGTACTTAAATATCGATGATTCCAAAATTTAAATTTTCGAAGTTTAATTTCCCGTCAGTATTAAAACTTTTTGCAAATAAATTTTAACTCTATTTTGAGAAGCTATTCAAGCCGAAAATTATATACTGATCTCCAATGTATCAAATTTTCAGATAGAATTAGTTAAACTAAATTGATGAATTAGGAAAATTTAGCTTTTAGCACACCTGTTCGCAAATTTAACCTAAGAAGATCTGTTAATAGTAATTTTCATAAGAAGAATTTTAAAAATTTAAGGAGCTTTCATAACAAAGATTTAATAATTACTAAACCAGACAAAGGAGTTGGCAATCGTGATTCTGATATAAAATGAATTATAATATGACATAAAGTAAGTTAAAACTAATAATTTCTGATACATACCAAATTTTAAAGTCATAAAACGAAAATTGCAAAAATCTATGTTCGTATTGAAGATAATCTAAATAAGATTGATACGTAAAATTAAAATGTTCTACACAAAATTGATGAAATGAGTATTTTCTCCTCTCTTATTCCTCTGTTACCAAACAGGATATTGTACGGATTACTCAAAAGTACATAACTGACATGCCCGGTCCATCCAATCTATCTGCTATTGGCACTGTTAATTATAACTTATCAAAATTTTTCGTTCAATTCATAAAATATTTTGCTGAATAAATGAATATTCATAAGAACTTATTTCCACTATCGTCAATAATGAATGTTAACTTTACAAATGCCATAATTTTTATAGTGGCAAGTTGTCGAGAACGTTCACAACAGTATTTTTGTTTACTAAAACGGGCCATTAATGGAAACTTTGAAACTATATTAAATTCATTGTTCAAGAACTCGTCTAACACATTCATCATGGTTAGACAGACGAAGCTTAAGCAGTTACTGATCAATTCTATCATCAATAATATAAAACTTTCTAGCATTTACAAAAGGTTTAGCATAGACACTAAAATGAGTTAATTTAAAGTCTATGGCGTCCTTTAGGTCCACTCTTTAGTAACACTATTCATGTGTTTTATGGAAAACAATTTCGCCTCAAAAGAAATTTCCACTTAGATGTTCAAACCTATATTTTTAGGAGGTATGTTGATCGACTCTTTCTTCTTCTTTAAGTCTTAAGATCATAGTTGATAAGTTTTTTGCAATATGTATCAACTCTAAACACCCGAATATAAAATTCACTGTTGATGTAGAACAAAATAATTTTTGGCATTTCTGGATATCATTATGGCAAGGATAAACAAATTTTGTCACACCAGTGAATCTCAGAGAATCTAACTTTTCTGGATTGACGACAAAATTTTATTCTTTCTCATTCCTCATATTATTAAAATCAACTAAATTAAAACTCGTTTTGACAAGGGATACAAAATTTCGTCATCTCATGTTAATTTTTACAAAAGAACTTGATTACCTGAAAACATTAAATTCTGAAAAAATGGGATTCTAGAATTCTATTATTGACTCAACCTTATTCGAACAAATTACCTTCTTAGCAAAATTTAAAGTAAATCTACAAGCTAAATATAACAGCTCCTATGGATATTTTAGTGTTAGTGAGTTTACCCCTCCTGTGGGTACGCATCAGTTGACGGTTTCCGATGGTGCGAGTAGTAATGTATCGGTAATACTTAATAGTATATTATAAAAATAAAAACCATTTTAGCTCCAATTATAGGAAGTGGTTATAGAGTATGTTAGTATAACCTCACTGAAAAACTTGGTACCACCGCACTCACAATTTTTGATGATAGTATACCTCATCTCTAAAACACATCTGTTACGACACTATCTCCTGACTTATACCGTATAGGGGTGCCGTTTCCCTTTCTTTAAGTTTTCATAGCAATGGCTTTTTCTTGGTCTTTTATCAACGAGAGTCTAGAAACCTTCGTATACTTTCAAATTCTGGATTATACACACACCCTCTTTTTGATGACATAATTCATTCGGCATATTAACGAGGTTATTTATCCCCTGCACCACGCGCGCCGCGATGGTGGCAGCTGAGACCCTAATCACTTCTGGTGTTAATGGCATCAATATAAGCCAGAATTCAAACTAAGCTCAGAGCCGACGCTTCACCACAGATAAGACTGATGCTGAGCGACAATATTAAAATTCGTATATCTTAAAATACTATCTGTACTCTGTATCTGGTTGACAAACAACATTTTGCTATA
Organism: Trachelipus rathkii; assembly: GCA_015478945.1. Classification (NCBI taxonomy): domain Eukaryota; kingdom Metazoa; phylum Arthropoda; class Malacostraca; order Isopoda; family Trachelipodidae; genus Trachelipus; species Trachelipus rathkii. Next base: position 24,204 of record JABUQX010034393.1, read on the forward strand.
GACATTAAAAACGATTTTAAGATTAAAATCATTACAAATAATCAAGGTTTGTTATATAAATTCTTTTAATCTATATCGAAGACATAAATTTAACAAACGGATTTTACATTTTATTAATTAACTTCTTCACATGGTTCAACTCAGTCGCAGCAAGCCGGCAGATGTCACATAACGTAATCCCCAAATCAAGATGGATAAAGACGAACTTCCACAGGCGAAAAAATGGAAGATTAACATGAAACTTTAGGTTTTTCATATGTATAAAATGGAAGTTATTACGCAAGACTCCAAAAGAACTACAGACACTACTAAATGCAATTAAGGATAGAAGAGTTAACTACAAACCCTATATAATATATATATCACATAATTATTAATGCTCTGCTATATAAACATACCTACTTATACCTATATATATACTAATATAATATATACTTATATATAATATAATATAAGTATATATTAATATAATATTATATATTATATATAAATATAATACTAAAATGATATATATAATATAATATACTATATACTTATATATAATATATAATATTTATATATATAATATAATATATATAACTATTAATATATATATATATAATATAATACTATTATATTTAATTTAAAAATAATAATAAAAAATTTATAAACTCTGAGCATTAACTATTATTCACTATTAATGTAAATAATTTTGGTATAATTAAATAAAAATAAAAGGAATTTTTACCGTAAACTATATTACCAATACTAACTTAAACTATATATATATATATATATATATAATATACACATATATA
>JABUQX010034393.1:30000-43832 GCA_015478945.1 Trachelipus rathkii
ATGATACTGGTTAAAAATTTTTTATGATTTGCAATTATTCGTCTGGGGTTTATGCATATTTTAAGGTAAAAGTTGTGATGCAATTTTACTTTTTTAGCTAAATTTATTACGATATGCTTAATAAAAGTAAAAATCATATCATTGGATTATAGCTCAGAGAGATACAACCCAATTGATTCATATGAGCAAAGATGAGAAATACAGGTTACGCTTGTATGAAATGCGTCGATTTAGGAAACTATTACATACACTGTACAAAGTAGATGGCACATATTTGATAGAATGATTAATAGTAGACTGTTTTACATGACGTAAAATAAAGGTGTAGATTAGGTATTCTCGTTGTAAAACATTTAATATTCTTAAGTTCAGAGCTAATAAGGTCCTTATGTTAGACTTACTATTAATAAATACGAAAGCAAAAATTGATATAACACATTTAGCGTTTATTCAATAGTTGTAATATAACAGCATCTTATTTTATTCGTGTTAATTGTTTAATCCTCAAAATATGAATAAATAACAAAAAAGTGAAATGTGTAAAAAACTCAAACAGATCCAATAGATTCAAAGGTCTTGGAGGGTGGGGAAGAAGATGGGATGGCAGGTGAGTTGATTATTTTAATTTGATCTGAATTTATCTGACTGACTATCCTGCTTTAGAATCAGTAAAACTATTAACCTATAAGTTAACTAATGATAATTTATTCAAACAGAACTTATTTTATATGGTTATGCTAAAATGATACCTAAATATAAATTTAATGAAATAAATTCAATTAGCTTACCTATTAAAAGCCAAGGATTAATTGATAAAATATTTATTGTTAAATAATATACTACCTGTTTCAATGTCAATATACACGTTAATATGTTGAGATATGCTTAAAAAAAAGTATGAATAGGTTACGTTTTTGTATGACATGTTAGTTACTTTATTGGATAGTGATTACAAAAGGAAATTGTTATTCTAACAGTTTAATTCGTGACGTAAAATTGTTGTTAGGTTCTGCTATCATTGTAACAATTAATTAAGTTCTTAGTTTTAGGTAATGCTAATGTTAGCTTTTAATCTAATGTGAAACCGTTGCTATGTGCTTCGCATCATCATCGATAGGTAGTAATAAAAGAAGCATCATTTTTTCGCTGTTTTATCCGAAATGCATACACTCAAATCGAAAAAATTGACAGATGACGCTGAATCACTAGTATCGATAGATCAAAGGAAGAAATGTGTACATCTACAATTACTACTATAGGGAATAATAGAAAGAGAGAGTTATTTCGCGGATTCACACATATCATACTACTGATTTAACTGATTTATTGCTCTAGGAATCGGGCATAACTAATTACAGGTACTGTTAATACTTTATTCGAAAAAAAACTTATTTTTTACGTTTGTTTTGGATAAAACTTTGCTATGTGTGCAATTATTCGTTGATAAACACAATGAATATGTCTTAGTTAGAAATCTGTAATAATGATTACTTTTTTTAGTTAAATATTAACTGTAACTCAATGTAAAGATTAACTATTAGATCATGCTAAGAGAAGAGAAAACTTAGTCATAGAGAAAAAGTACTCAGATACACCACAACCATACAAGCAACAACGAAGAATACATACACGATATTATTAGATGAGTAATCGACTAAGTAAGATTACACACTACACTACAGTATCATAACACCTACCTATATATTATTACTTCCCTCACAACATAAAAAAACTACACATAGGATATCCACTTATTCTTTTCTTATTTCCTTCATCATACATAACATAATATATCTTCACTTTTTATTTTTTTAACTTCTTTTTTTTTTTTTCACCATAAATTTGTTAATATTCATTTCTTTTTCTTCTTTTAATATTACTTTCTTTTACTTTTCTTTTTTCTACACTAGTTCCAATTTTTATAAGTCTTTTCTTTTCCATCCATTTTTTATATTCTTTATTTTACTTTGATTTAATCAAATATCTATGCACTAATATCAAACATTGGTATATTCGAATTTAATTACATTCCCATGATGACTCACACCAGTCTCTTAAATATAATTTCGGGACTTAATAATCCACTATTTATACAGGAGGAGGTTACTCACACACGTATAATTAGTCCTCAATTAACCTATGAGAAGACACTCAAAGATAATACAAACAATACAAAATATAAGTACACAAAGAAAAATTCGACATCTTTCAATATCGATATTTCACAAATTATATTATAGACAACAAAATAGAAAAATTTTTTCTTTTTATATTTTTCAGAATCTTTATTCATCATTTTAAAATATGAATAAGATTAATGAAAATATTTCTAATTTATTTTTTAATTATATATAACATTCGTGAATTTATTCCGATATATAAATTCACTATTGACATCATAATGAAACATAACATAGTTCTTACTATTGCATATTAATAATATAGATAGCAACATAAATGATTTCAATAAAAAGGAAAAATGCATTTAATAAAGATATTTAACAAATAAACCATATAAAATAAATGACAAAAAAGATGGATGGAACCATGAGTCAATAATGCAATAGAAAAAAAGGTGATTATGGGACAGGAGATGGCAGAGAGGGGAGACAGCCTGGACTGTGGTAATTGAATTTAAGGACTAAGAGATTTAGGAAAACATGAGAGATATTTTGAACTAAGGATAATTAAAGAAAATCAGTAGAGAAAACATAATGTATATAATATTTACTGTACGATAAGAATTATTAGAGTACAGAGAGAGAGAAAAGGGAAAAGTTATTTATACTTAATAGGAGTGAGGCTATATGCTATAGAATATCAAACGTAAACTATAATTACTCTCTTATACTGTTTAATTTTTTCATAATTCATAATATGGTACTCTCTAATGGGACTAAAATCCAATAGTGTTAAGAGTTTTTACATCTGAAATCCACAGTAATATTTAACAAAAAATTTAAACATAACGATTCTAATAAGCATACAGATTATTTTGACACAATTATATTCGTGGTGCTACAACTATATACCTCGTATAATGCTTCTTAATTCTGTTATCCATACTTATGGATAAAGCGATTGTTCGATAATAATTTTGTATAAACAATAACATTAAGAAACTAGTTAAGCTAGAAAAACTATCATTGTCCACGTTAGCCTATAGTTCTGTAAATTGAGAACAACAGTTGGAACTTAATTAGAACAATATAAAAGGGATATATGCAGGTAAAGTTAACTTCCTTATAAGTCCTCTAATCTTCATTCCCTCATTACCCTCCAGACCTTTGGATCTATTCGATATCTAGACAAAATAATGGGATTATGAATGTTATAATCAAAATATTTAGCGGAGATTATGACACAGGCTGGGACACCAATTGATTTTGATTATATAGTGTATTAATACTTATCTTCTATATTTTTGAGCTGAGAATGTTACTAATGTGTTAAGAATTCTCACTACTTCATTGCTCGGTGTTTTTCACTATTAATTTAAAATAGGAACCGGTCGTTTAATACCGTTGACGACAGATCTAATAACCAGGAGAAAATTATTATCGTAGCATATTATAGAGTATCAGTTAAGGTTTGTACCGTTGGGTATTATATAACATCCTATTCTAAAACTATTACTTTACGAATAGGGTGAAAGCTTAATGTCAGCGTAATACATAACGCTAAATTTAGTCTCACGTTATGTATCACAGTCGTTATAATAGACTTAAGATTACTTAATTCTCTTAAGTCTTAATTCACATTATGAATGTTATATCCCACTAATTGCATTACATCGCGATTGTGTAGATACATCTCGTAGTTATTCTTAAAAGCATACCTATTTAAGAAATTATTAAATAAACCCAGATAAATGATTCCTATATGAAGTGGGAGTTAGGCATTGAGGAATCGAGTTAAAATATAGTGGATTGGTTAGTGTACAGAGTGAGATTTGATTATCCACGACTATTAATTACTTGTTTAGAGGGTTTCTTGAGATGGAATAATGCAATTCATATATCAGATTATCGAATTAAGTTCAACACTTTAACAAAAGTTTTATTCAAACATAAACTATTAAAAGCTAAAAATAGACATAAAGGTTTTTCTTTGAAAAAATATAATCATTTTTGATAATAAACACACATAAATACATAAACATAACATAATAAAAAGTAGAATAAAGTAAAAGTTTTTAATTTATGTATAATATATTATATTTTTTTATAAAATAAACAATAATATTTTAACAATGAAATAAAAATTTGCAAAAAGAACAAAGATTTATAAGACCAGTCAACTAATAATAAAACATATAATTAATTCTGTTAGGTTTAACATTCAGTGAGTTAAAAACTTTGTATATTTGTTACAATATGTATTTCGTCATTAACTTCCTCATTTGCTTCTAAAATATGCTTATCATTATTATCAAATATCAAATAATGTTATTTTACATTAACATTAGGTATTACAGAATATACGATAGTTGGTTAAAAACATGTAAGATTGGTAGGTTGGCAACTGCGTAGATCTGACTGGATAAATTTTGACAACCTGTATAGATTAGCGAGTATATGATTCGGATTGAATTAGTATGCGAAAACCCACGAAGATAAGGTAATATTTAGTACGTCATGCATAATTTTTTCGTTAAGCAACGATTTTCTTAACAAACAATACCCTATGACCTTACAATCATAAGATTACTAACAAACAATAAAGACATTGCAAAAACAACAAAATGTTTATTAATTAATTTGTTTATGTTTGAACCCTGCTCCACAAACAAGAACCAAAATGTATAACGCCTAATCGTTTCGAAAAACGAACCAAATAAGAGATCATAGGTATTACAGAGTAATGTTTCTTCCCGATCCACATCACGCTCCGGTTGACGAGAGAACTTGTGGATTATTGGGCTTGTATGAATACAACTATTTCATCCATCTCTATTTACATTTGATCAATTTATAACTTTTATTTATTAACAACACAATCATTAAATAAGTAATCATCAGGAAAGTTATCAAAACTAAATACAAAACGTGAACATCGAATTATTGAGCATCGTAAGATAAACCCGACTGGTGCTAATACTGTAGAAACATATGAGATTTTGTTACGTTCTGTTGCTTACTTTACTTTACTGTTAGATTAAGTACTGAGAACTTCTGTTAATGCTAACATTTAACCGGTTCTTTTCGTGATCTTGAGCTGCTGCATTTAGGTTGATTTGAATTATATTGTGACATTATATTACTTAGATTCAGGTGATACTCCATTATTAGCTTTATTGTCGCTAAAAAAAATAAAATTTTTCTGCAGAGTAAAGACACAAACATCATTACCACACGATGTTAGACATCCAAAAAGGATGGAGATTTAAGAGTTATTAACACAAAATTGACATAGATCAACACGACTTCAAATAGATAGGATGGAATGGTGACTGGGTAGGTAGGGGATCGCTAGTTAATTTACTTGATTTTACTCTCGGCTTTTAAACATGACGAATGTACAACAAACAACACTTTTTTTATTACGTTATAAACACATAAAATGAAATTAATTTAAAAAAAAATATAGACATTTAAACTTACACGGATGAGAAATAGATTTAATAGTAAATAAAACGAAACACTAAATAAAAAAGATTATTATTAATAGTTAGATTAAGTTACACAAAAATCGCCTGGGTCAGTAAGATCAACTAAATCAACTAGATTTAGCTCAGATCGATAGTCAATAGATCACGGGTGGGTGGGAGGCAGTATATGGGATGGTTTGAATTTAATGATTTTACATTCTGATATTTACAGTTTTAAGGGCTATGTAAGCAATATTAGTCAAAAAAAGAAAAAAAGTTCTTTAAACTACATATAAAATCATAAATTGATTTATCTAAAAAAAAAGTAAAAAGTAAATGCAAAATGTCAACATAACCTTAATAATATTTTTTAACCAAAAAATAAAAAAAAACATTAAAGGAATAAAAGGTCAAAACGGGAGTCAAAGCAACACTGTTCATATTATAAATGAAATTTTAATAAATAAAAGCTGACTTACAAGATTACCCTCATGGGTGACACTACTCGCTTACGATTCTCTTACTATCTGCTCTCTCCAAGTATGGCAATCTTGTTAATTATGTGCGGTGTTTCAATTCATTGAGGTGGTAAAGGTATGATTAGGTGTGCTGTCTGAAATCATTTATTATACTTTAGTATCAGGCTTATGATATATAGATTCTATACTTATAAGAGCACACCCACTCTTCTAATATTTACAGAATTGACTATGTTTAACAACTTGTGAGTCATAGCATATATAATAAGTTAATGTTAGTTATTGATCACAATTATGGTCCTACAGGAGTGTGACATAAGATTATTTATTCTAGTTAAATCAATTACTATAGCAAATGTGATAAATAAAACATGATCACTCGTTGAAAAAGTGTAGAGTTAGATGTTCAAAGTCTTCTTTGGCTCGAATAGTAGTTTAAATTTCTACTGATTTTATGCATAGAGCATATGTATGTAAATAGTTTAAAAGTAGATAATTAATAGTAGATAATAGATATGAGGTGTTTGTTGACAAATTATACCTTCTTAAGACTCAGGTTATGTTAAGGATTAGCTTTACATGATGTGATAAACTTTGTAATACCGGTAGAGACGGTATAATATATATCAGCATCGGCATTAGATATAAACAAGACCTCATAATTTTTTATAACGTTCTGATCTTATCAACATGTAGACTATGAACTTACAGCAGATGTGACGTGACTAAATAGAGCTACAATAAGTCAATCAGATAATAGACACTCAATAGATTAGTAGACTCATGGTATGGGGCATTAAGTGATCGTATTGACTCTACTGACTGATGAGTTATACTGATTTGCCGCTTTAGGGTATCTCAATCACGAAGGGGACATGGGGCTACGAAAAGGTAAGCCTTTATTCTGAAATTAATGATCAAAATCCCCTTATTTGTGAACTATTCTCTCTAATAATTTAGCGATAGTCATTCCGCAACCGCCCACCATCTCTATTCGCCTATTATACATATCTATACCATATACCCCTACAACTATAACCTACCATAATATATATACTACATATAACTATACCATATATAATTAATATACTAAATAATTATAATAGCTTTATTATATAACTTAATTACTTACATCTCCATATATAATATAATAAATATAAATATATTACTATACCATTGCACATAAATTACAAATATTTATATATATATATTAATATACTATTTATATATTAATATATATATTATATTATATATACATACATAATAATCAAACTCATAATTTTAACACTAATAATAAATAAACATAAATAATAAAAATTATAATATATAATAATATAATATATAACTACTAATAACTATAATAATATAAAACTACTATAGTATATAAATAAATAAATACATATTTTGTTAAGAGAAGCAAGAGTACAATTGATTTTATCGAGGCTTCACTTCTATAAAATTAACAGTTATCTTACCGATTTTCCTTAATAAATAAGATTTTATAATTTATTAATTATACTTTTATTAATTCATTATTAATTTTTATTATTTATTATCTCATTATTCATGTCCTCATCATTTACTTATCTACTTAATTATTAATTAATTAATATATTATATAAATCTATTATAATTATTCACCAATAATAAATTATTATTAATTCATTATTATTATTATTATTATTATTATTATTATTATCTATTGTTGTAGGTTAAATATAAGAAATAAAAACTATATAATAATATATACTATATTAATATATATATATATATAATAAAACCTAATATAATACTAAATATATAAACATATAAATATATTATATATATTAATATATATATATATATATATATATATATAAAACACTATACTATATATATATACTATATATATATATATATATAATAATTTGTAAAATACTATATGGTATAGTTAAATTAATTGAGCAACGATATAAAATTAATTTTTAATTTTGCGAGAAAGAAATTTTTATATAGAGCACGTGGGTTACTTGTCTTTCTTTCTAAATTTCATTTTTACGTGTAAAATATTGAGTAATTTTCATTCTTGTTCAGCGGATGGTAAACCGCACCCCTCTGTACTGACAGTATCTAATCTTATTTACCAATTGTTTTTCAGTAAATTTTGTATACAGTGCATATTCCAATGATAATTTCTATATATTGAGCATATGCATTATGTACTTAGGAGCATCTAACTTATCTATTTATTACGATACAAGAGATCTTCCAATATTATGAGACACTAACGCAGTCTCTCGTACAACCTTTTTTTCCCCAAATCTATCCCTGAGGTCCAAGCATGAGTGTTCGCTACCGGTTGGTATTAAAGCTGTGACTGCAAATCGCTAAAATCCTGTGATTAGTCCGTTTTATTCCAAATTCTGTGCAAGTAAGCTATTTATTTACATTGTTCTACTATATGAATATTTAATACTATTATAATCTATTTTCTGGTGGTCTTTTATTTTTTTAAAATAATCATTTTTCTTTTGCTTATAAAGCTGTTGTAAGTACTTGGCTCTCTTTTTATTTCTTTCCAACAAATAATATTAATCGTTTTCTAAATTGTAACAAAATTATTGTGAGCGTAAAATTGGATGTACGTTTACGTAGCATGCGCCTTTACTTGCACATGTGTTTGGATTTTGGACTATAACAGTATTTTATATAAATAAACGCTATATATATATATAAATATATCTTTAGGATTTACATTATTTTATAGTACAAATATAAATTTATTTTATTTGAAATTTTTTAATTAATTATTTTAATTTAATATAAGTAAATAAAAGAAATTTGATAACGTTTTCTAACTTTATCTTTCACCTTCAGTGAAATAATTGAATAGAAAACGACTGCAAGAATCAGCCTGATATAATATCCTTGAGACACATCGACAACTCGAACAAAATTTACAATTCTCTTCTACTTTTCAAATATCTGTTGGTTATGATGGGATACCAAATGAGACTGGCTTACAGTACATGGCTATTTACACTTTATTTTAATATTAATTTTTTTTGTTATTCTATTTCCTATTTATATCTGGTCATTCTATACATACATATCTATATAATAAACTATATAATAAAATTGGTTTAAAAAGACAATCATCATGTTCATACCTATTAGTTACTATAGACCTATAGTATACTAGGTATCACTATATATATATATATATAATATATATATATATATATATATATATTAATAATATTATATAATATTTAATATATTAATACATTTATATATATATATATAATATATATATAATAATATATAACCTATATATATATCATAGTATATATAGTATATAATATAAATATATATTATAATATATAAATATTACTGTATATATATATTATATAATATATATTATATTATATATATTATACATATATATAGAATATATATATAATATATATATATATATACTACTATATAATATATAATATATAATATATATCATAAAACAAACTATATATATATATAGTTTATACCACTATCTACTAACTGGATATAATAACAATTGATACAACTAATACAAATAATATATATAGTTATTTATATATATATATATATATATTATATATATATATATATATATATTATATATACTATACTATAACATATATATACTCTATATATAATATAATATATACTATTACAATCACAAATATAATTATATACTATAAATAACTAATAAATCCACATAACTTATATAAATCAATATATAATTATATATAATTATATAACTTAAATGATTAATCAATATTAAATATATCACCATCTTTTAGAAATAATATCATATCAAATGAAATGCAGCAGTAGTGAGATAATTATAATTTATATTAATATTTTAAATTACAAACATATCATTAGCTTTTTCATGCCTATATAATATGGTACCATTTTTTCAGTACATTTTATTTATTTAAATTATTGGATAAATATTTATGAGATATTTGAGATAATACATACTGGTTATAGAGATTGAGGAGCAGAGAACAATCATTAAGAGTACGATAGCAGTATAATCATATCACACGATAAATCATACACCTCAGTACATTATCGACTCACATAGAAAATAAACACAAATAACGCGATACCCAGCCACGCTAAAATATATAAACGGGTAAACTATTATTAAATAAATATCAACAGTATTAATATATTAATTGGTATAGCAATTCACTATATATAATATGACTAAATGATTCAAAGTAAGATATTAACTAATAAACAGATAGCTACAGGCATACAGACTGAGATACCTTACTCCCATATCTGAATCTAGATACGATTGATCATCTACTACTTATAATCGAAGACAAAAAATTCAACACGTATATAACTGACAATTTAAATAATATACACAAGAGAAGACTGGCCACGGATTAGTTACACATTTTGATCTTATTATAACACAGGGTATAGTAAAAAAACCTAAAACATTGTAAGATAATATAAAACATAAAAAAGAATATTAATAATTATATGTCATAAACTTTATTTTTTAATAAGTTTTATATTATGTATTATACATATGTTGATTTTAAATTTTTTTTATTTTAATTTTTTTTATTTATTTATTTATTTATTTTTTTATTTATTTATTTTATTTATTTATTTATTTATTTATTTATTTATTTACGGACTTACAACCCTCATATTCGAGATCTACAGATCCAATAACATATTTAAGGTCATCAACATTGTTATTATCCGAATTGGGTATATACAAATTTCATCGTTCTATGTCAATTTCCAGTATTTTGTTGCATAGCCCCAACATCATGAGGCTGTAGTGTTATTTTACCTCTTCTACAACGAAAACACTTTATATGAAAGCTGTATACCAAGTTTCAACGTTCTATTACCACTTCCAAGATTTTGGGTTACAGCTCCAATTATTTGAAAACAAGTGTCATTTTACTCTTCTGTATCGAGGATACATTATAAGAAGGTTGTATACCAAATTTCATCGTCCTATGTCAATATTCAATGTTTTGGGGCACAGCCCTATCATCTAGGGGGCTTAGTGTCATCTTACATCTTCTGTATAGTTGTTACATCCTAAGAAAGGTGTGTACCAAATTTCATCGTTCTATGTTAATATTTAAAGTTTTGGAAGCACAGCCCCCCATCTAGGGGGCTTAGTATCATTTTACCTCTTCTGTATCGATGTTACATTATAAGAAGGCAGCGATATCGTCTTTAGTAAAAGACTGAATTTCAAGTTTTGGGAAACAGCCCTATCATCTAGGGGGCTTAGTGTAATTTACATCTTCTGTATAGTTGTTACATCCTAAGAAAGGTGTATACCAAATTTTCATTCGTCTTCTATGTAAATATTCAAGTTTTGGGCACAGACCACCCCTCTTAGAGGGGGCGTCGTATCATTTATACACTCTTCTGTATCGACTGATGTACATTATAAGAAGGCTGTTTATACCAAGTTTCAGCATTCTATGTCAATATTCAAAGTTTTGGCATAGGCCATCAGCCTTTTGGGGCTTTGTGTCATTTACCCTTTCTAAACAACGAGTGTACTTATAAGAAGGCTGTATATCAAATTCATCGTTCTACGTCAATAATTCAACAGGTTTTATTGCAGCACAGCCTCATCACCTAGGGGTGCGTAGTGGTGATTTTACCTTCTTCTGAATGCGATGTTACATTATAAAGAAGGCTGTATATATAAATTTCATCGTTATATGTCAACTATTCAAGGTTTTGGGGCACAGCCCCATCCACCTAGGGGGCGTAGTGTGATTTTTTTACCCCTTCTGTATCGATGTTACATTCATAAGAAGGCTGTAATACTCAAAATTCATCGTATTCTAAATCGTCAATATTCAAGGCTTTGCGGGCACAGCCCATCATCTTGGGCGCGTGTGATGATTTTACACTTTTGCTACAAACGAGGGTACTCTTATAAGACGGCTGCATACCGAGTTTATCATTCTACGTCATATTCAAGAGGTTTGGTTGGTCGACCCCTTGAGGGGGCCCTAGTCATTTCATCTCGTCTACAGCGAGATCATACTAAGAAGGCTGTATATAAATTTCAATCAATTATCTACGTCAATATTCAAGGTTTATATTTTATATATAATATATATATACTATATTTAATATTAACTTATAATATAATAATAATAATATATATATATATGATATATAAATATATATATTAATATACTATATATATATAATATCATATATAATATAATGTATATGAAAATTTATATTTAGGCAATATATCTAGAGTTATATATAAATATATGGGAGTCGGAACCGGAACTGGAGTCGGAGCCGGTATCGCGGTCGGAATCGGAGTCGGAACAAGAGTCGGAGTCAGAGTCGCAGCAGGAGTCGGAGTTGGAGTCGGAGTCGGTGCTGGAGCAGGAGTCGGAGCAGGAACAAGAGTCAGAGTCGTTGTAGGAGTCGGATACGGAGGCGTAGTTCGGAAGTGCGTAAAAATCGAATCACTTCAGGGATTCGATTCTTTTACGAAACGCATCGTAATAATAAAAATAAGCTAATAATCTAATAATCAAAATAATAATATAATAATAATAATAATAATAATAATAATAATAATAATAATAATAATAATAATAATAATAATAATAATAATAATAATAATAATAATAATAATAATAATTACTTTCACGTTAAGCCAAACCGAGCTCGGAATTCAAAGCTGAAGAAAGGGCGTAAGCCACACAATTTTACATCCCCTCTCGGGGGTAGCTACCCCCTAGAATCATCCTAGCGTTACCAAAACTCGCATGTGATCAGTTTAATCCACCTCTAACTATATTATTACAAAAGTTTTCATACAGATACGGTTAACATCCTTCATAAACGCTAAAAAAAAACGGCGTGGCGACGAACTCTGCATCATACTCTGGCATTCCTTACCCGAGTTTTGCAGGAAGGTGTGGCTTCCGTGCATATCCCCCCCGTTCAACTATACTCTCGTACGTCTCTCAATGCATAGCACTCTTTCCTCAGTGTTGCGAACTACTCACAAGTCCCACACACTATTCCGAAAAACAGGAAGCATGCTCCTGGCGATTACTTTCCTAAATCTAAAACATCGATTTATTTTTTCGCTCTTTTCGTCTACCTCTCCTCACGGACTACGGGATCGCTATTGCATTGCCATAGAGAGCCTTGACAATTACTCAACATATCATCGCACAAATATACGGCCAACCGATCCACTCTCCAGAATCTACCGCAAGTCCCCTCCTCATTAGGTTCCTCTGATATACACTCATAATACAAGCCATCTACTCATATATAACTTTCATATATCAGAGATAATATCAAATATTCGGCAATGTTGTTGATGGGCGACTTTACTCTTCTCTTCTTTATCTTTCAATAGTGGTAGTTCCTAGGGTTCCTGTCCTTATCCTCCACTTTAATTCCAACTTAATGATCTTCTCACATGCACCTCTAACTCTATCCACTCATAATGTCGATAGATTCGAATCCTTCACTTCATATCAACTCATCTCAATCTCTGCCTCCTCTATCTCTACTCTCCCTAGAATTGCTTCTCACGACCTAATCCTTTCCGATTCTGAGTATCTTGCGAAACTTCAATTCTATTAAAAACCTCCAACTTTTACAATATCATCCATTCTCAAAGCACTTTCTAAATTTATAATATATCTTCGACGTTTCTCTCGTCTCTCCTGTCGATAATATAAACATCC
>JABUQX010034394.1:0-61368 GCA_015478945.1 Trachelipus rathkii
AAACCCACCCCAGGGAGAGGATTAGCATGAGATTGAGATAATTATTTTTAATATATTAAATATATATATTATTATATATATATAATTATTATATATATATTATATATATATATATATTAATATATATATATAATATATATATATATTATATATATTATATATATATATATATATATATATATATATATATTATAATTTATTTATTACTACTATATATATATATTTTTAATATATATATATTATATTTATTTAATATATATATAAATTATATATATATATTAAATTATTAGATTAAATATATATATATATAATATTATTATATATATATATATTATTATTTTTATATATAATATATATATCTTATATTATATTATAATATATATATATTTAATTAATTAATATATATATATTATATTATATATATATTAATTATTATATATTAAGTTTATATTCACTTATATGGATATAATAATTAGGTAATTATATTATATGGAGGATAATAATGTATATATGTGAGTATTATATTATTATAATATACTATTGCCTAAATTGACTTACTTATAAAATGGTTAAATGATGTTAAAAAATAAATTAGAGAGGGGGTATACGTTTGAAAAATAAAATTGATTTTTCAAAGTGGCGGTAGATTTTGAAATATAGGGTTATGAGAGTACTATATGAGTCTAAACTATTGTAGTCGTAACATAATTCTAGAATGTTTACTATTTTTATAATAAAAATCAACAGGCGGATTTAGACGGGTCGGTACGAATGAGATAGACATTGCATAGTTCAGTATAGGTAAAAATCGATAGTTGCGTAGAAATTATTCATGAAATCGGCTACGTGCATTTTTGTCTTATAAAAAATATTATGGTGCACCGGACTCTACGGCCGAGTCGGCAGAAAGAGTTGAGAAAAACGCCCTGTGTATTCTTATGATTATTATTATAATTATGATAATGATTGATATGATTATGGTATATGAATCGATTTATGATATGGAACTAGGTATTAATGTATGATATAGTAGATATGATTAATTAAGATGTATGAGAGGATTATATATTGATGATTATGATGCAGGCATTCATTTTAGATGATGTAAGGATATATTGATAATGATAGGATTATGATTATTATGATTGATGATTATTATTAGTATTATTTGTTGTTGTTGTTGTTGTTCTAATTAATATTTTTTATTACTATAAAAAATTATTTTTGAGACAAACAGGATTTACATATTAAATAATTATTTATAAATGACGAAGAGAATATTTACCTAGTTTTTGAGATCTAGTGAAACGAAACAACAAGTACGGCAAAATTTCGATTCAAGAAAACGTTCCAGTATTGTTCTTCCATGCTTTGGATTTGTCTCAAGTCCCCATCAAAAGCTTACTCATTAATGTTATATTATTAGAACAATACATATGCATGCTTGTATAATTAACTTAAATACAGCAAATGTAAAATGCAATATATATATATAATATTATTATATATTATTTATATAATATATATATTAATTATATATAATTTATATATATTATACTTATAATATATAGTATATTAATTAAATATATATATATAATATATATTAAATATAAATATATATATATATATATTAATATATAACGTATATTTATATAATATATATATATATTTTATTAATATATTATTATAATATATTATTTATATATATATAAATATATAAATATATTATATTATTATTAATATCTATTATATATTAATATTATATAATTATTAAATAATGATAATTATAAGTAAATATTAATATATTAATATATATAATATATATGTGATACTTAAAATATATAATATAATTAATATATATATATAAATTTAATTATATTATATATTTAATATATATATTATTATATAAATATTATTTAAATATATATAATCAATATCTTTGGCAATTTTCATATAAACTGTCATCGGCTTATATTATTATATATTAATATATTTGATATAATTTATATTTTATTTTATATATATATATATATATTATATATATATAATAATTATTTTTATTATTATTATATTCATATATATATATTATTATATATTTATATTAATATATATATCTATATTTATATTTATATATAATTATATATATATATATTAATATTAAATATATATATAGTATTATTTATATATACCTATAATATAAGAACTTACCTAATATAATCCACAGATTTATAAGTGGAGTAATTAAGTGCGTAGCATATATATACACCGTAATGGATACAGATTATAGTTAGATTTATTAATAAATACGTTACGATAAGTTCTGATAAGAAAAGTCATCACCCGCCATTTTATATCATATAATTTACTCACTTTTATATACCTACCCTAAAAATAAGAGATACAATCGTCGCAGTTCAGGAAAATCCACGCCTTATTAGATGGTTTCACGAGATCACTTGTGACGTGAATCCTCACTATGATTATAATCTTATCATTATACTAATTAGTGGGGCTCATCCCCTGGGAAAAATCCACTAACCATATCCCCCTCACAATAAACTACCTTAGCACACTCCGACCATATAACATTCCGCTTTAAACCCTTAACCGATATCATTCCATCCATTTCCATATAGACCGCTATAACCATTTCTACATATGTTCTCTCGTATTTAATTCTCTCACTAATATTAAAGCCTTTCTTCAACACCAACAACTCATTTATAATTTTATGTTCATTCCTCCATTTTACGATTCTTACTCTCACCACTTAACACGTCCCTAAGATTGTCCATGTGAACACTTTACCAAACATCTACACCTCTTATTCCAGACCATTAACACATTGAAATACTATAATAATAATTAAACACCAGTAACTAGCTTGATTTATAGCCATAAAAACCTATATGACGTCACTAAGACTTAGTTCCTTCACATTAACCAAGGATTTTAATTGCACTCGCAGCCAACTTTCCTACCATTCACAACTTTCCTACTACATTAACTGCATCATCCGTTTCCTTTTCATCCAACATATATCTAAATATTTAAACCTAGATACTTGTTTCAGTTGCTTAACATCTAACCTGACTTTACACCGCGGATTTCTCCTCACTTTCATACTATACTCATAAAACTTACCTTTCTTATTATAGTCTACATTTATGTCTTTTCCAAACCCCTTCTATTCTAAATCTCTCTCACTCTCAGATATTACACACATCACAAAAGCCACAATTACATCCTCGCATTACAATATATAAATGCATACCATATATATATATATATATATTATAATATAGTATATATATATATATACTTATATAATAATTACTTATTAATTATAATATATAATATATATAATTTATAATTATTTATATATACTAATATTATAATTATATATTACATATATAATATTCATTAATTATAATATAATTTATATTATATTATATATTAATATATATATTATATATATATTAATTATAATTAAATTATATATAATATTAATTAATATTATGTATTATATATATATATATATATATTAATTAATATATAAATATAACTGTAATATAAATAAATATTAATTATATAATATATTATATATATATATATATTATTATTTATTATAATATATATATATATATATATATATATATTTTATATATATTTAATATATATATATATTATTATATATTAATTAATATATAATATATATTATATAATTATATAATATAATATAATATATATATAATATATAATATATTTATCTTGTATATATATAATTATTATAATAATAATTAACTATATAATATATTATATATATATTATTATATTATAATATATAGCAATAGATATAATTATGTTTAAAGTGATGTATATAAATGTAAATGGCTTAATGTTTTCTAAATGTTTAATTATATATAATATATTCTATATAGTAATATTATATATATATATATTTATAGTAGGTTTAATTATATATATTAAATATGGCCATTATGATATATACATTATTATTAGAGGGTAGTACAATATAATAAATATTTAGGTTAAATATTGGATGAAAATGATAATAATAAAAGTGATTTAATAATAAAAGATATTCAAATGGCAAATTAATTTTAATAGTAAAAAAAGGTTCATTCGTAGCTTATTATTCTCTTTCCTGTTGCAGGTTCCTCTGTCGAGCACACGATATGATATTACGAGTATTGAGACTACCAGGTTATATAGTATTAGTTAGAGGTATATAGAATAACTACCTCACGAAACCTTAGAGTATAATACTCATGGTTTGAAGTAAAGTGAATAGTTTACATGTCACCATTATATTGTAAGCATTGAAAATGATAAGTGTGAGTACTACTAAGCTTGTAAGTATATATATTAGTGATTACCATATGTGCTATACTTTACATACGGGTGTATGAGAAAATCAGCGATAGATTTACCGGGAGGATCTCCGAAGTTGAGTACGAATCACTACCCACATATATTACTAATAGTCCATAATATAATATACGGATAATTGATCACCGGTATATAGAATTATATTGCTTATGTATAATAGCCTCAGTGACCTGTTAGTTAATAACTTAGATTTTCATTCTAATCTATATAAAGATTTGTATCTCATTTCAGTTCGGAGAAGTTAAAGCCACGTTACTACAAAGCACAAGCATTGGGACGTATACTTTATTAGCGATCTACCCCAAGATAAACAATATAAAATCCTTAAGCAAGAATTCCATCATGGAGGATGTCCGAAGAATCACCATAATCGTATAATAAGATCGTCAGTAGGACTTTTGCTTAGGAGAAGTTTTAGGTTAATCTTTTCCTATCAAAGAATGATATCAGTTCAAAATAGGATATTGCGATAGCTCTATAATTTATTGCTTATTATCTTAGGTACGTTATACTTTTGACAACATCAGAGGTAGATTTAATTGTATAATCGTAAATCCGTACTGATTGCTTTATGTCTCGCACAATGATTATGATGATGGGGTTTTTAAATGATTAAGTTTATTGTAAATTATTTTCACTTACCATAATAAACTGTTTTAAAGTACATACGACTAGACCTTTATTTAAAGTGATCATGGTAATGTTTCTCTCTGGTCACAAGTAGTACGCTAATGGTAAAATGATTCAGGTTCCACTTGAATGATTGCTTTGGTTGTATAAAGTGATTTTTCTCCGTTAAATTATTTATTATTTACGATTAGAAACTTTTTAAGTAGTGAAAATATTTTATTACCAATTGATCACTATTTCGAGAGAATTAAGCGGAGTAGTTTTAAGTTATAGATAAAATTATGATAAATGAATAAAAATCAAAACTTAACTTTCCAAATTACTTTTAATTTCTGCTTTAAATAAATTTATAATTTTCTTAAATGATTGATACTGTATTATGGAGCATTTATTAGTACATCTTAATCAAAGATGAGAAACTGTCTATAGTGAATTGCTCACATATGAATTTCGTGACTACGAAAGTGTTCGATAATACCCTAAAATCCCTTGACCTATTGTTTGCATATACTGTAAGCTCTAATAACGTCATTAGCGGCCTTATCATGTGGAAAGTATTTACAAATATATTTCTAACCAGTGGTTTGCTGCTTAGATATTTAATATTAGTACAAAGAAAATAATATCTTATTATATAGTCTATATATATATAAATATAGATTGTATGTTATTTTATATTTAAACGTAATAATATTATCTAACATTTAGCTATTTAAATATTGATGTTTATAGTCATTTAAATTGAGAAAGTACTAGTATATATTAAGTTATTTATAATAATATATTATTATTATTATTTGTTTTCTTATTATGTTATGTATTGCGGAAAATCCATCTGTTAAATTAATAAAACTAAACTGATAAAAATTTTAATATTTTTATCCTACTGAAGTATTGGTTACTAGACATGATATTCGTGCGTATAGATTATTGTACTAGTTCATTATTTATTTTATATTTTTTTATTATAATCATTTTACAATGCAGTTGGTATGTTCAAGCTCTTTAAAACGTATGGCATTTGGTGATTCAAATCAATAGGAATTTAAAAGTTGTGTCCGAGATATTAAATAACATCTCCCAGTCAACTTTCTGTTTTGAGATATCTATTTTACAATGTAATGTCACAATCAAAAATGTTTTTACCTTATGCACTCATTTCCGATATATTTCCTCTCAAGAGTTCATACGATGGTAGTCCTTCTCTTATCAGCTTACAAGCCAATGTCTTTATTATAGTACAAAGAGGTTAGTGGGGGGGTATAGAATATTTTTCCTGTAACTTGCTACTGTTTAAATCTTTAACATACAGGTATAAGTGTGACTGGCTCACAAGTTTATGCGTCTTTATTTTCGATTTCTATATAGGAGCAAATTGTTAAATATGCTTTTATTCACTTATTAGCGGATCCAAGTATGAAGCTTCCTTTAAAGTTACGCTCCGTATCATCGTAAGTGAAAAAATGATACGATGTAAAGTTTTTACGGAAGAACTTTCTATAATGTCAAGAAAAAAAATTGCCTGAAGATTAATATTAGCCGTTAACAACATAAAAGTTTTTGTTCTAAATTTTTGGGTATAATAAATATATTTTATAATATATTTATATTATATTCTATATAATATATTTCTAATATTATATATTAGTATTATATAATATATAATATATAATCTGTAGATAATATTATTAGGTATATTATATATTATATTTATTATATTAATATATATATATATATACTATATATTATATTATTTAATATATATATATTACTATTATTATTATTTATATATAATTCATTATTATATATTATATTATATATATATATATATACTGATATATATATATATATATATATATATTATATATATTTATAATATATTATTATATATATATTTATATAGAAATATATATGATATATAAGATTATTATATGATATTATTATGAATATAGATATAGATATAGATTTTTTAATGAATTTATATATATGAATATAGATATTATATTAATAAGATTAATAGATTATATATATATATTATATAATATAGTAATATATATATTATATATATATATTATACTTGATATATATTTATTATATATAAATTTATAATTACTATATATATATATATATATATATATTATAATATATATAATATAATTATATATATATATATATATATAATATATAATTACAATAGAAATTAAGGTAATAAGCCCTATATTCTAAATTGTAAGAAAACTTGATAAAACTCTTTGGTAGTGGAGTATTGTTGTTATAGAAATAAAGCTTATTTTACAAAAAAATTGAGTTAACAGTAAATGATTAAAATTCAAACCTGCTCTCACATATTTGGAGTAATATTTTAATTATAATTTTACCTTCATTAAACCAGGAAGCAATAAAATTTTAGAAACGAAGTTTTTGTTAAAACAACCAAAAAATTTTAGAAATTTAAAGAAAGTTCCAAGTGTGTGCTTGTAGAACTGTGGTGGAAATCACTTAGATGTGGATAGAAGCGATAGGAGAGGTTTGAGAGCTTCTCAATATTTTCAGCATGTTCGAGTCCATATCATAGGCTTTACCAACGGACTGGACGTCGTGTATTGAGTAGTGGTGTTGTATACTTAGCACTACCTTTGGGGTGTCGGACTTAGTGACAATTTAAGGCGAGACTTCTCGTAGCCGGATTATATATGGCGGCGCGCCGAGTTGGCCAGGGAGGGTATATTATTTCAGCACTAAGCACCTAAGACCAACTGCGAGGTTGTTGGTCACATGACTCGGGGCATAGGTTTCGCGAAGTCGTGCGTCTAGTCTTCCTCCTCTCCGTCAGCATTCGGCGCACATCCGTCGTCTTCTTACTGTCGTCTGCCCTCGGTTCTCCGTCTCTCCAGTCCCGTCTTCGTGCATACGCTCTGATGACTCATTCAGTCTCATCTTACTTGCGTCCTGTCTCTGAGGTCGTATGCCTGCTCTACATCTCTACCTCTGCACTAGGTCTGTCTCTCTCACTGCATCTATCCGCTTTTTTGCTTCCTGGTTTGATTGTTTTCATTTGTATTCAGTGTATTTACATACTTTTACTTCTTTTTAGCGTGATCTTTATGTGTCGTTTTTTCTTTTTTTCTACATTTCTCGTGGTTTCTATATAGTCTTTGTTTTTTCTTCGCATTCGGTTCGGCGTTATTTTTCACGTACGTGAGATTTCCCTAGGACGTTTTTTTTACTTAGATCTGTTTTCTATCTTGTCTGATGAGTTCTTTTCGATGAATTTTACTCTTTATTTTCAGCGATCGCTATTTTGGAGGAATTCCTCACTTGGAAGAAGGCCATAATTTTTGTAGGTTATTGCTCATTATATCAATAGAGTCATTTCTTTTTGAGGAGTACTTTTGAACCGTAGTCATTTTTTGGGAGGTTCCATTTTTGTGTGTGTGATTCCTTTTTCTATAGGTATGTTATCTTATTTTTTTACTTGAGCTTTGAAGTGTTTTTTCTTTTTGAAGAGGTCTATTTTTGTGCAGATCTATTTTTTTGTAGAATTCATTTTTTGAATCAGGTCATTTTTGAGGAGGTCCTTTACTGAGGTTTTTGTTTCTTTTAATACATTAACTTTTTCTTCAATTTTTATTTTTGATTGCTATTTTTAATTTTTTATTTCCAGATGTGATTCTTTTGTTTATCGTGCATGCTTTGTTACTTTTTTATATGTTTGTCATTTAAATTTCATCAGTCTTTATTTTTTTTTTTCTTGTTATGTGCGTTATCTTCTTTTGATACTCTCTCTTCTTAAGGTCGGTGTTCGGTGTATTTGAGAGAGAGGCATTTTTTTTCGTTTTGTGTGAGGATTTATATTTGAGTGAAGGTTATTTTACTTGAGGTAACGTGTATTATTTGAGTAAATTTAAATATTATTTGATATACTATTTCTGCAAACAAGATTCAGTAAAATGCAATAGATTGCAGGCGCTGAATTCCAAAGTATATCTTATTGAGAAGGTTATATATATTTTGAGAGTGGACTTCTATATATTTATTAGGATGGGTTACACTCAGGTTAGGACGCGATTTTCTTTTGAGTCATTTATGGCGTGATATGAAAGTAATAATATATGATTTTATGAAAAATATTGTATTTTCCTGGCGCGTAGAAAGGACGATATCAAATTAAATGGAGTGTAGGGAATAACATAATTACGAGAGTATCATCTATATATTACAATTTATGAGAGGAGACTTTTGTAATTAATTAGGACCTATTTTTTAAGTGCGGAGAGGTTCCATCTTATCTGAAGGATATCTTACATGAGGAGGCTGCGATCATTTAATATTGCGAGGAGGTGTTAATAGTTATCTGAGAGATATTCTTATAAGATATTTTAATGAGTATTCTTTTGGAGAGGTAAATATTTTGGATCGGTCGCATATTTTTTTGCAGAGATGTATCTATTTTGAATTGAGAGATAGATATGTTGGGTTTTTGAGGGTTTTTTATTCATCTGTGAATGAGTGATTGTTAACTGAATAGTGCTTCTATTTTGGGGTGGTCTAAATCTTATTATTGGAAGTATAATTTATCACAGCATTGTAATCAAGGTTTAATATATAGTCGGATCTTGTGTTTGCGCACGTAGTACGATCCGAGAATGGTGCGGGGTCGTATTTTGTCCTTGGGACTTTTGGAGGGGGTTCATTTTCTGCAAGGATCGTTATAAAGTGAAGAATATCCTTTTTGGTGGTCACCTTATATATATTTGGTGGAGTATGGAATATCTTTTTTAGGTCACTTTGTTGGAATGGTAACATTTATTGAGGGGTGTTATCTAAATTAAATTATAGAGAAGAATTCATTATATTTTATAGATTAGAGAGATCAGGATAGAAATACATTTGTTAGGTTTCCTGAAAGGTGAATTATCTTTTTAGGTGGTTAAATCTTTTGTGAAGAGAGTCTTTTTTGGAGCGGGAGCGGGTATTTTTTTTGTGCGGAAATTTAAATGTAATTTTTCTGCGTGAGGTATTATTAGTACAATCGTTTATAATAGGGAAGGTGCATATTGTTCATATATGGGGAAAAGTTAAAAGAAGATCATTCTGATTGACTAAGCGGTCATCTGTTTTTACGTGCAGTCATTATTATATTTTGTAACTTGAGTATACTACTATTGAAGGAGGTCATTGCTAAGGTTATTAATTGACACGAAGATTGTGGTTCATTCATTTGAATACTTTTGGGGGTTCAGGAGTTCATTAATCAATCTATCATGCCTGAGAGGTCATTTTTTGAATCACATGTTTCAGGAAAGCTTATTGGTGTCTGTATGTGTAAAATGAGGAAGGGAAATATGGGTTGATGGTAGTTAGTTAGGGTTTCAAATTAAATGAGGAGTCATCTATGAGGCACGAGAGTATAAATAGAGTTGGAATATTAGAGTGTCCCACGAAAGTATAAATCGGATGGAAGGAGTGTACATCCAATATAAACCGTTTAACTAGTGACGCTAAATGCAAGGTAGGATCAATGGTAGAGGTAGGCTTTTGTGGTAGGAGAGGTTTCAATTTATCGAATTGGAGATGTTGTTGTATTCGATTTTTTTGGTAGGGAGATGTTATTTTAAAGTCATATGTATATACAATGAGAATCGAGAAGATCGAATATTTCTTAAACGGGTGTCTTAAAATCACTCAAATCTTGTGAAGTTTTAGTAAATATAAATTCTGTTAAGGAGTCATCCTGTTATGAGAGAAGGCGTTTATGATTTTAGAAGTTTAATACTCACAGTGGATGAGTGTTACAGAGGTCAATTTTTCAATCTCACTTTATTGTCCGTGGGTTCAATTCACTTTCTTTCATGGGAATGAGTGTGAGCATAGATCCATTTAATTGAGGTAGGGACCATGCAGTCCTCCCAGCATTAGTTGACGGCATCTGCTCACTTATATTTAGTTGCACAGTTATAGAAATAATGAATTTGGAGGGAAACAGAGTGTTACAAGTATTTTGGGGAATAAGTTTTTGTGGAAGATTGCAGGAACAGAACTTCTGCTTTCTCCTAATGAAGAAATGAGGCACTGAGTCTCTAATGAAGAGAAGGAGAATGAGAAAGTGTTAAAATTTAGTCGGGAGTGGAGGATATGTCAATATCTAGGAGCAGATTGATATATATATTCCTGGGTAGAAGTTTGTACCTCTATGAAATTGTGAGATCCAAATTTTATTGTAGAGGGAGGAGGTTAAAATATTTTTTCGGTATGAGTCATTTTATGGAAGGGAGGAGCCATATTTCTTTATTCTTTTAGATGCGTTGAGTTAATATTGTTGGAGGGTGTAAATTTTCATGGGCACCGATCAATGTCTGTCAATATAATGATTTTATATGTGAATTAGTTTGATTTTATATAATATGGTTGGTGATTTCTATTTGAACGGTCGCAGCTATTATTGGATTTGTTAATGGAAGTTAATTTTTTGAGGGGATTTTTTGAGGTCCATGTTTCAGTTGAGTTGAGAAAGCGTAAATCAATATTAACATGGTGCAAGAACATACCACTTTTTTGGTCTGAGCGCACGATTATGTCAGAAATTGAAGTATGTTCTCTACTGGTGTATTTCATCGAAGGGCATTCAATTAAACATACTTTCTTGGCGAGGAAGTTCACATCATTTTTGAGAGAGGAGAAGGGTGCTCTTTATTGAAGACCAAGAGTATATTTTTTTGCGTATTGTTTACAAGAGTGTCACTTTCTTTTTTATGCATAGCGACTAAGTTGTCAATATTTGAGGAGGAAAGTTATTTTTTTTGAGGATGAGGAGGGTCATTTTTGATTGGAAGCTTTTCATCGAGGAGAGACATGCTATATATGAATGAGTAGGTTCCGCATATTTTGAGGATTATGTTTTGAAGGAAGTTTCACTTTTTTATATGAGGAGGTATTTTATAAAGGGGTCATTTTTGAGGAGGTTTCATTTAAATCTAGGAGGATCATTAATGAGCGACGGTTCATATACTTCTTGGAGGTACTTAAGAAGTGTTATTGAGTCCGTCGTGCAAGATATTGCAAGTAAGAGCGCTATTAATTAATGAGGGGCTAGTGTGTGTGATGAAGGCGCAGAGGAAAACAGCCATTTATATACTCCAGAGACGTTCATCCGTGGAGGAATATTAATTTCTTCGCACGTATATCAGAACAAATTTTTATGAGAAGTGTCTTAACAATTCTTTATCTGCCATATATATGATGTCCCGTTATTTCGATGCTCACTTAAGATATGGTGGAGGTCATCTGAATAGGAAGGTCATCAAATTCATTATATAAGATAGAGAATAAATTATACCTCTTAAGCTTCCGCGGAGGGACTGCTGTCATATAGATGATTTATTTTGTAATGTTGGTGCGCAGTTTTTTAAAGAAACTTATTCTATCGTAAGAGAGCGAAAGTCTCTTTTCACTGAGAGGTCTTTTTTTTTATGGGAGATCAAGGACACTTTCTTTCGTTGATATGGACTGGTTCAAATCTTTTTTGGGAGGTCAGAGTACGTGTTTGGAATCGGGCCATTCGAGAACAACAAACTTCAACACTGCTATTTTCTAACAAGAATCCTTTGCCGGTGGTAATCAGTCCTCCTGGATCCACCTGGTGCTGTTTGTTATTTTTCACTCCCTAACGTCCACTAAATAGCTTGACGGTAGGCCGAGTTTTTCTTTGTAGGAGAGGATGCGAGAGTGAGCGGCTATGAATTTATAAGAAAGTAATATATATAGGATATATAATATATATATAAGGAAGGTATATAATATATATATTTATATATATATATATATATACTATATATATATATATATATATTATATATATATATATATATATATATATATATAATAGTATAATATATATGAGTATACATTATATTATAAGTGATACCTTTATATAATTATATTACTTAATTATATTTAGACGGTGACATAGAAACAAACCTTGTAAATATCAAAATATGTATTATTCCTATTATTATTATTAATTATTACCTTAATTATTATTATTATTATTATTTATTATTATTCATTATTATTATTATTATTATTATTATTATTAGTTATTCTACTCTATTATTTATTTATTTCTTTATTACATTTTAATGTATTGATAACTTGGTTTTCTAAAAGGATTAGAAAATCTAAGCATTCAAAGTGCGCCTTGTGTCAGTGTGTGTGTGTTGTGTGTGTGTTCATTTGTATGTGTTTATGAGAAGCCATTAGGTCGACGTTTCAAATTGCCAGAAAACTGAATGTTGCAAAATGTTGCAAATGTTGCTTTGAAACATTTGCTAAGCTATTAATTAGATTCATATAAGTCATTGAGCACAGCCTTGTAACTATCAAGTCCAGCCTTGTAAGTATTGAGTGCTCTCTCCAAAGTATCACGTCATCAAATATATTACGTCGTATAAAGAAATACTGCTCTGAGGATTACAATCAATTAATTATTTTCATCAAATTCTATAAATAACCCACAGACAAGTACCTCACGATCACTCGAAGATCATTGACTAATCATAATAGATAATAATAATAATAATAGATCTCAATATAAATAATAATAATATAAATATCTCGCTATATTAATTAATATATAATACCAATTTATAATAATTACCGGGTCTTCTGGTATAATACACTAATAATATACAATAATAATAATATATAGTATTAGATTGCTTCAAGGTTCAAAAGACCTTTCCACAACCTGATAGAGAACAAGACGTTCCCTATCCCTTGTCTTTGCGTTTCAGAACCCAATTATTATATGTCGTGGGAGAGACATATATATATCTATTACTCTTCCACTATATAATTTATAATTTATATTTATACTATTATACCCTATAAAAATATTTAGCAAGTCATACCCTATATATATATATATATATTTATTTATATATAGTATATAATATATATAATTATATATCATATATATTATATATATATAATAGTATATATATATATATAATATATATATATATACTAATATTATATATATATATAGTAATATGATATATATATTACTATTCATTATACGTACCCTCATTATATATATATATATCACTACTAAGTATATATATCATGCAATATATATATATATCTTATATATATATATCGTATATAATATATATCTAACGTACCATAGTAATCTAAGTATATACCGGGGCTATTGTTAACGTATTTAATAATGCGTCTCTGTTTTTTGAGGGTCTGTGGTGAGGGGTGGAGCTTGATGTGTCTTAATTTATTCTAAAATGTTAATTACATGAACTGAGGCCTTCCTTTGGGATCAATTACATTCTATCCTCTAAGGAAAACAAACATCATCCAAAGAAAATATATCATACGCATTTTTTTCATGCACCATTTATTTAATTTATTTTTATTTTTAATTTTAATTTTTTTTATTGATTTCCTCTTTTTTTTGGCTTGGGAAATGTACGGCAATCTGAATTTACAATTTTTTTTTTAAAGAATCCAATTAATTTTTTTGTTTGACTACTTTTACGCGGCACTACGACGTGGAGCTGCCATCGTTAGGGCTTTAAAGTTAGGTAAGCTAGGTATGAGAAGAAAATTCGTCATCTTTTTAAGTTAAAAAAAATTGAAGAATCTCTCTCTCGTCTCCTTCTCATCATCTTCGGGTTCATCTCTCGTAATCCGTCCTCTCTCTCCCTCTCTTCTCTACCTTCTTTCACTACATTCAGGGTCTTCCATTCTACTCCCAAGTGCATCTACATATTGACAAACTACTCAACTAGCCTTCTCCCTAGGTATTGACTCTTCTCTCGTCTCCATCAACCTTTCCTTATCTCATATTTTGGTTCTTACGTCAAATTACTATCTATTTTTTTGAAACTCTATAGGGGGCTTCCTGTCTCAACTTTTTAAAAAATTATCAAAGCCCTGCAGTATATTCTCTTCTCTCTCTTCTAAACTTCTCTCCTTACAAATCTCTCTTTCTCTAGACGACAAACACTTGCGGGAAGTCAAGTCGGCTTTTCCCCTCCCATCATCGTCTCATCTCTCTCTATCTCTCATATCGAAATGCCTAATATCTTCGATAGATTCTCGTTACTTATTCAATCAGATTCTTTCTCTCAACTCCGTTGTCCATTCCCCAACGCGACATCCTCTCTCAGTCATGCTCTCAATTTCTTATATTTAAATTATAACTTAAATATGAACATTCGTTTTACATAAGGTTGTGCTTTTGGTTCGTGAAAGTCCCGTTTTACATAACCTTTAAATGTTACTAAAATAATTCAAAGTGCTGAAGTAAAGTACGAGATAAATGTCCTAAAATCTGTCAGAGACCAGGGAGGGAAAAGGAAGATCAGCTCGGAGCCCGCATGCCGCACAACCCAGCAGGGCTCATGGGCAAGCGCCAGCAAGCGCGGAGCTTCTGATAGAAATTCAGCCAGTTAATTTGTAAAAATTGAACCAACTTCAGAGATTGTCGAAACCAAATAAATTTCCACGACCCATCATCTTGAGGTGGGTGCGTTAGTCCTTGCTTTAGGAAATTTAAGAGGATAACCTTTCCCACGACCTCTCACAGTCATATAAACTAACAGACGTAAACTAGAAACTGGCCTGTTAAAATACCAAAACTTTGCAGGAGTTGTTTGTTTTTTTTTGTTTTTTTTTAAATAAATTTACCTATATAAGGTCCTGTAGACTGCAATATTCTCTCACTCGATACTAATAGGTAAAATATAGATAAAGTAGTTTGAAGATTTCCAGAGCAAACGATGAGGAACTTTAGAAAGCCGAACAAGAATGACCCTTTGCGATGCTACAAATGTTTTAGTACGGTGATAAGCATATATTCATCTCGGTAAAGTATGATTGTTAGAATTAATAATATGTAATTAATAACTTTAGTTCTTACCAAAATATATAAATTAATAATAATTAATTAATAATAATAATTAATAATAATAATAATTAATAATAATTAATAAATAATTAATAATAATGATACTGATCATGATAATAATATATTATAATAGAATGGGTTACTAAAGAAATTGTTAAAATAAAAAATAAAATAAATAATAATTTATATTTAATTTAATAATTATTATTATATTTTTTAATAATATGAATTGGGAATAATAATAATAATAGAGCAATAATAATAATAATAATAATACGAATTAGCAAAAAGAATAAAAGAAAAAAATAACGTATATGAACAATTAACAAGGACCAATAATAATAGCATAATAGTAATTAATAATAATATAAAATGAATAATGAATAGATACTAAAAAAATTTACAATAAGCAAACAATCAATAATAACAAAATAAACTTCAATTGCGTAAAAAATTTTTGTTGTTTTTTAAATTCAGTTTAAATTCAGCCACTTCGGTCGGTGTTTATATGAAAGTTTTAAGCGGGGATTTTAGCCGAGATAGTTTTTTGGTACCAATAATAGTTTACCCCAAGAAACAAGGAATTTGGTCAGGTTATAATATATATATATAATAGGGCTATATATATTATAATTATACTACTATTATATATATATATATATATACTATATATTATATATAATATATATATAATATACTATAATATATATTGAATATCATGTATTATATTTATAGGTTATAATATATAATAATATATATATTAATATATATATATATATATATTAGTGATTATATGTCACATACCCACTGCTGCATTAAAGATTTAACATCCACAGCCGCAATCAACATATAATATATTCTCGTAGTCCAATACACAGTCATCAGGATGTATATATGATACTCTCATTGGCATACATTATATATTTCGATTTCAGCTGAAGATACAAAAGGTCGTTGATGTAAAGATGAATAGCAGTCGGCCCAGAGCGAACCATTCTTGACACCAGTGTCCAAAATTTTCATCGTGGATCTAGAAGAGTTATAAGTTTTAAAAATAATAATCTAGAAGGGTCATAAGCGTTGATAAGAAATCTAGAAGAATTATAAGCGTATAGCTGAAATGATAGTGATGGATGATCTACAATATAGATATGTGGAAACCCTGGCAGAAGTCGTCCCGCAACACAAGCTCCAGGCAAAGCATGTTTACTTATCTCCATTAGGTAATTAATATATGTGTGAGAATTTGTTTTTAATAATAAAGAAAAATATTTGATGAGGATATAGCAAAAATAAATTTGTTTCACTACAGAAATAGGTTCATACCTCATCTGGGTTGCCCTTTACTCACATAATATCATCATTGGTTTTGATAGTAAATCTTGTGCTAAGTGCTGCCTGTACCTTTAGAAAAAGCGGCACACAGGAGAATACATTTCTAAAAAATTTGATGAAATGTTTGAAAAATAGGACGTTGAAGGAACATGCGTTCATTGTTGTAATGTACGATTCTGATCGGGCTAGACATGAAAAAGAGTCCTGTTCCTTTCTATGACAAATAATTTGGTTGTTACAGTAACAAAGCACAAGTTGACGATTAAAAGTTGAATTGACTCATAAAAGGAAATATACGACTCATTGTCAAATATCTCGGCAATGCTGCTCCCTTTTGACCAAAACCATGCTAGAGAAGAGTTAAAGAAGTTAATAAAGGTCCAGATGCTAAATTTAAAAATGCTTTCACCTATATAGATGATAGCATTTCAATCTAAACAGTAAGTGTTACAATGATCATTATCGATATAATATAAAATAGTTGGAAAAAAGTATCAATTTTTTAATATTGAAATATAAACTTGGACAATATCCTCGTGGAATTTCATTCGGAGTTGGCACTATTTTCATACATTGGACAATTTCGCTAACTCCTGCGTTTTAATCTAACTTTCCTTGACTTACGTTGAGATACTTCATTAAACGTAGGCAGATCATACAATAGCAATATGAACTTAAAGGAGAATTAATTGCGTTCATCACACACAATCTCTTGATGTGAAAAATTCTCTAATTAAATAAACTTAAGGAAATTCTTCAGGCGTTCTTATATTTCCTCATGTAAATTGGTTTTGTTTGTTGTTGTGCTTCTGTAAACTCTCATTGGGTATAGTATATAATGGTCCTTGAAACTTTATTGTTAAACAATTTGGATATTTCACTTTAAATATTTAGGTACATTTTAACAAATTTCTCAATCCATAAATGATTTAGTTAACTTAAATATATTAAATAAAAATAAAGAAATTTTGCAATGAGCAAGTAGTTAAGTTTATATAGGGGACAGAAATAATGAGTTTGCGAGATGGAAAAAATCCGATTGTATTTTTTATTATGAATATTTGGATTATATGCAATAAATTTTATATTTCTTATAAATTATTTTAAATTATCATTTTTCCTCAGTTACAAATTTCGACTGACGAAGAATTACTTTTATGGAGTTGACTTGGGAAACGGATCTTTCAGCGGCTTGATCGGAGAACTCCAAAATAAGGTTGGCTTTTAATTTACAATCTCCTTCAGATTTTTCTTTTTTTGAACTTCACACCCCACGGGGATAGCCCTATCCAAGGAGAGGAACTAAAATGTGATTAGGGTTGACCAGGACTGTGGAATTGGCGGATCCCCGAATAACGGAATCGGTATATTTTGGTGGGTCTGAACCAGATTCAGAGTTGGAGATCGGAATTACAGAATCGGAGGAGTCAAATTTAGAAGTCTCATGTTCCAATATAATCGGAACCGGAATCGGAACCGATACAACCGATTCCACAGTCCAGAGTTAGCTGATTCTTCCTTATTAATTTAAAATACCAAACACTTATTGTTCAATTTATTTTATTTCGTTCTTCATTCAAGGATTGACGAGCACCTGAATTTTCCAAGTCGCACCGTTCCGCACGCCCGGCACGTGATACTGGAATTGCGTGAATAAAAGCACCAAAATGGGCACACCACGCACCGCACCGCACCGCACCGAACCTCACAGCACCCACTGCACCGCATCCGGTATCTCGGCCATCCCTACATTATACGTAAAATTCAGAAAGCGGATATCGTGGCCACTGCTTTGAGTATTACTCTTGAAAGAAGACGTGCCATTGACTTCACTGAGCCAATTCTGACCGATCGACATTCCGTCTATTTTCAAATGACCCAATACCCGGAGCGCCGACATTTCGGGCTCTCACATCAGAGTAAGAAAGTAGAGAAGAGCGATCTAGATATAGTGCATTTCGGATTAGATCTACGCGATGATAGACAAGTATGAGTGTTCTCGATGCTACTTGCAAATCGACATGCTAGCTACGATAGGATGATGTATATTAGATATATGTCAGTGGTGTAGATTGAGTAAAGATCGAGGCGCGATATTCGGAGACGTTGCTGATCGACAACCCTTTTCAGCTAAGCTATTCAATTAATTTAGAGCTACTCGCACACACACACACATCAACACACACACACATAGACATAGACATAGACATAGACATAGACATAGACATAGACATAGACATAGACATAGACATAGACTAGACATATGACATACACACACACACACACACACACACACACACAACTCACATATAATATATATAAGTATATATTACTTATATAATATATATATATTATATATTATATATATACTTAATATATTATATATATTTACAAAGGTGGGCATTAACGCGTTAAAACGTTAATCGTTAATTAACTCGTAAATTTTTTCGTTAACTTTTAACACTTTCGTTAATTTCGAAAAAAAATTAACGGTCTATTAACGAGTTTAAAATTTTCCCGCTACACGTAACGTTAGTTAATTTACGAGTTATAAACATATTTTTATGCAGATTTTAAATTTTTATTAGATTCGATTTCGATAAGAGATAAACTTTTTTTATTCAATTTCCTAAACGCTTCTCTCAATGGCTCAAAATGTTTTTATATTTACTCGGTTATTCCAGTTTAGTTATGTTTAACACAGGGTTGGAAAAACCCGAGTTTTAAGGGAATGTGCTTATGTGCTGAACACCCCTCGTTCAACTATATTCTATGTCATTAATACTAGCACCTTCCTCAGTGTTGAAGACGCACATGTCCACTATTCGAAAAAGGAAGCCGCTCTGATTCCTTCTAACTATCGCCCTATAGCTCTCACTTGTAATTCTATCTAAATCTTGAACTCTCAACTTCTACTTCTAGACCATCTGGAATCTCATTCTCTTCTTCCGATCGCCATGGCTTTTGGTGTTCAAAGTCTACTGGGATATACTTTCCTACTTAACCGATTTATGGTTTTCCGCTCTTAGGAACTACTAGCAGACTTGCGTGTGGCGCCTGACATATTCAAAGCATTTGACCGGGTATGGCAGCGTCACTGCTCTCCAAGCTCCTCCTCTCCTTCTCTTTGCTACTTATGTCTAGCTTCTTTCAAGTGCTAAACATCGGCTATGGTTGATGGAAGCGACTTCTTCTTTTTCTGTCAATAGAGGAGTTCCTCAGGGTTTCGTCTCATCTCCTACTTTATTCCTACTTTTCATAATGATCTTCTCACCTGCCTTCTACTCTATCCATCACATGCCGGAGACTCGACCCTTCCATTCTTTCAACTCTTTCAATTCTGTCCATCTTTACTCTAGAATTGCCCTCGTCTTAATCTTTCCGATTTATTCTCGCTGCTAAGATAGAATTTGCGGTGGGGGTCGTCTCACTTTGTGATTCAATTCTTTAAAACCAACTTCTCAAATTCCCTCTCTAAATACCTTCTAACTTTCCTATATCTTTTGACGGTTCTTTCGTCTCTCCTGTTGACAATAAACATCCTTGGCCTTAACATAAAAAAATGTCTTGGAAACCCTCACATCACAACGGGTGCGGGGCGCCTAAAGAAACTGAGATTTCTGTTTAGACTGCGACTTTTTTTTTCCTCTTCTCAGTTAATCCAGCTATACAAGGTCTCATCCGCCCTTGTATGAATACTGCTTTCATATCTGGGGGCTCTGGTTCACCCGTTTTGACAGGGTCGAGTCAATAAGCAAAAGGCTTATAAACGTTATGTACTTTCCAATTCACTGAACTCTATCTTTGCGGGCGCGGATGTTGTGCTTATCCTTTTTCCTATAGGTATCGCAGCGCAGGTGTTCGAGGGAACTGTCACTCGCGTACCACGACCTTTACGACGCCCTAGTAGCAACAAGTGCTGTATCTGCGCAACGATTTTGTGTAGATCTGGTAAACTCAGGCTAGTTTGCTGCGGCTGTTTCCTTTTTCTTCCACCACTGTTTGTGGAACTCTCTTCATCTTCTTGTGTTTCCTGCTGAATTTAATCTCACTCACTTTTAAAGCCTGCGTCTAGTTCATACTCATAATTTGCGCTAGCGATGAATTTTTGGCGTGCAACATCCCCTCCTTGAATTAGGGCTCTGCTCGTGAGTGTGTGAAACTAAAAAAAAAAAAAAAAAAAAAAAAAAATTGAAGACGGTTAAACTTAACGATTAACGTTTAACTTCGCTATTCTTTACGATAAACGTATATATGATAACGTCCGTTAATTTTTTTTTGTTACGATTAAGAATTGAACGACGTTAACTTTCTCAAAATTAAAAACGGGTTGGGGCCCAAAAACCCTTTTTGGTAAAAATATTATATTAATATATAATATATATATATATATATGTAATATATATATATATATATAATATATATATATATAATATATATATTATATATATTATATATAATATATATTATATATATATATAATTTATATTATATATAAAATTTCAGTCATGGGGAGTGACAATATTAACAACTTTAGTCATTTGGGTCTTTATGGCGTTTTTCATTCAAGCACTGAGGTAACGCACTTTCTAATAATAATAATAATAATAATAATAATAATAATAATAATAATAATAATAATAATAATAATAATAATAATAATAATAATAATAATAATAATAATAATAATAATAATAATTAATAATAATAATATATAATAATAATAATAATAATAATAATAATAATAATAATAATAATAATAATAATAATAATAATAATAATAATAATAATAATAATAATAATAATAATAATAATAATAATTTTATTATATTTATTAACTCAGATCATATTTTAAAAGAGCTGAACCTGCAAGAGAGAACAGTTTGCAGAGGTCTTTCCTTTATCCGATCGGAATCCTCATTGGACAAGGTAATTCATTTCATATCTTTTTATATAAAACATGATAATGTGTTATATATCTCCTCTGGTGGGCAAAGACCAGAGGCCTACCAAGTTGTACCACATTTGGGGATAATCAACAAACCAGGGCCAAGTATGCAAGATAAAGGGAGTTGGGGAAAATTGACAAAGGGAGGGTGAGTGTTTTCCAGAATTTACCAGTAGAGTACATACAAGATTGGGCATAGTGATTAAGTCTGGGGTATGAAAGTTGGACGGAGAAAGGATGAGACATGAGATTGAGTAGAAAGGCATAAAACACGAGCCATTCTCAATGGAAGGGTATGTAACTGGAAAGTCCAGAGGATCAGTGTCTTTATAATAGTGAGAGTACAAAGAGAGAGTGACACAGCAATTCAACAGGGCAGGAAGAGAGAGCGGAGAGATTTATTGAGAGCGAAAGAATTGATAAGACGAAATAACTAGAGAGAGAGAGAGAGAGAGAGAGAGAGAGGAGAGAGAGAGAGAGAGAGAAGAGAGAGAGGAGAGAGAGAGAGAGAGAGAGAGAGAGAGAGAGGATTTCCATCTATATTTGTTGAGTAGCCAATTGTAAGTTCGGCATGTCTTTTCAAATTTCCCTCTCTACTATGGGTAACACCCTTAAAGTGTGAACTGATTGGATCAACAATCGTTGAGAAATCTGTAGAAAGATCCTTCTGTAGCAGTTGAAGCAGAAAGTGAGACAGCCAGGAAGTGCCGTCGAGGAAGAGGAAGAGGGAAAGTTTAATATTTGTTATTAATATAGATTACTAAAGAATATTGTTGGGACTGCAGCAGTATTAATGAGAGAGAGAGAGAGAGAGAGGGAGAAGAGAGAGAGAGAGAGAGAGAGAGAGAGAGAGAGAGAGAGAGAGAGAGAGAGAGAGATTTTTTACAATGTCCCACTTTGTTTTAATCATAAATTCTGTTTAATTTCTTTAATTTTTAATATTTATATTTGACCTTATATATCTTCTACTTCATCTATTCTTATCCTCTC
The DNA here is from genome assembly GCA_015478945.1 of Trachelipus rathkii. Lineage (NCBI taxonomy): Eukaryota > Metazoa > Arthropoda > Malacostraca > Isopoda > Trachelipodidae > Trachelipus > Trachelipus rathkii. The sequence goes on from JABUQX010034394.1 coordinate 23,241, forward strand.
TTTTCCTCTTAGCCCGACGACTCCACCATTCATTACTAAGCTCTCTCTCTCTCCTCTCCTCTCTCTTCTCCTCTCTCTCTCCCTCTCTCTCTCTCTCTCTCTCTCTCTCTCTCTCTCTCTCTCTTCTCTCTCTCCTTCTTCTCGGATTCTACGAAGGATCACATTATTCTTCTCACTTTATGGTCAATGTAAATATTTTGAACATTTTATGCGTTATTTTGTCAATTATAACCAACATGTTATTAACGCCCAGAATAACACGCTCCATTTAAGGATTACTTTCATTTTAAGGACATTTCATAATAATCTCATGATTTTAATTAAAACTTGTGATGAGGTGAGTGAGTATGATATTAAAATAAAAGTAACGCTTAAATTTATGTGTTATTTTCATTCGTTAATAACAAAATAAATGCATTAAAACGCATATAACTTCTTAAAGTGTATAGAATGTATGGAAAGCAGAAGCATCGTCAGGTTGAAAGAGATTTCAATTTAAATATTAAAAGAGTTTTGCGTTGGCAAACGACTTTAATCACAGTATAAATATTTCTACTATGCTTTAATACCTTGACCATTTTTGCTTTTTTATTGAAGTCCTTTTGGGAAAGTGAAAATTTCCAAGGGAAAAAAATATTTCTATCAGTATCTTTGGGGTCACGAGAAGAATGGGGATAGGCGTGTGAAGGCTTATCTTTATCTGATATCCCTATCACTCTTTTTGTCATTATTATTATTTACTATCTTTGGAAGAAACAGGAGAGGAGCCTAGAAAAAAAAAAAAAAAACAAAATAGGAAAAACAAAATTCAGTTTCATGTAAGCGAAAGAATGTAAGTTAAAGAATGTAAGTCAAAAAATTTAAGTCAAAGAATGCAATCCAAGTATGTAAGAAAAAGGAAGGGGGGGGGGGAATTAGATGGCGAAGAGGTGTTTTCAAACTTTCGTTAAGAATGAATAAATTCTCTTGACTCATTTTACCGTATTTGAGTAAAGGTACAAATAACTTAATAATAATAATAATAATAATATAATAATAATAATAATAATAATAATAATAATAATAATAATAATAATAATAATAATAATAATAATAATAATAATAATAATAATAATAATAATAATGCCACCACAGTAGGCGAGCCCAGAAGATCAGTGAAAAATCGTGTTGAAGTTGTATCTGATGTCCGTTGAGTCACGACAGTCTATCAAGAGATGTCAATGTCTTCATTGTAAGGGAAAAAAATCTTTGACACTGGCAGAGAGGTTTATTTATTTATTTTGATATTGTATTCTTGAAGAGAGGGAGTAGGAAGATGACCAAGGGAAGGAGGGAAGGATGGTGCCCAGAGCGGAGACCGGGCAACCATTACGAGGGTTTTAAAACGGTCCATAACTCCAAGTTTGGTTCCGTAGGAGAAGTTTCGTGTGGATGTGTTTCGAAGTATGTGTTATTTGGATATGCTGAGATCGTTCTTGAGTTAATTGTGTGTGCAATGTGTTTAGTAATGAAGTATAATGGGTTGGGGTATGTTAGAAACTAATATAATCTGGTATGATTTTTTTCCTTTAGTTAAGGAGTTGTTGTAGATGTTTGAAATAATGAGTTGATATATTGATTGATTTATCTGTGAATTGACGAGCCTATCAATGTCAATGATGGGCTTTAAAAGAAGAATGATAGATTGATGGTGTGGTTAGGAAGGTCAGCCTATTATATCTTAAGGGCTTATTTTTAGCATTATTAGTAATTGCCATGTTGTGCTTGGATATTGGGTGGAGCAGTGTGGGGTTCTGCTTATGTTGTAATGGTCGGCGTGTAGGTTGTTGAGGATACACAGTGAATGTAAGTTGTCTGTAAGTGCATCACCTCTTGGTGTGTGTGTGTGTTTTAAACAATAGCTGGGTGGTGTGCATTGAAGGCCCCCGCTAATATTAAGTTATTATATTGTGCTGAGGGGGGCGTGTCAGGAACAAAACCTGCAGACAGTGCATTACTAGGTTTATGTTTTATTTGTTAACTTGTATTTCTTTTAATTGGCAAGTGAAAATTTGATCATTGTTTATAAGCAGTTGTGTTTGATTTGTGGTGTTTTTGAATAGCATATTTTTATGTATGTTATAAAGCTATGTTTGAGTGGATTCGTCTCTTGTCTTTAGGATTGTATAGATAGGAAATTCAGGATGAGTGAATTGTATGTTATGTGTATGTTGTATTTAGTTAGGGTGTGGTGCAGTTCTTTGTTTATTTTTTCATACCTTTAATATTTAATTGAAGTAAGTTGATTGAGTTATGGGGAGGGGGGGAGGGTATGGGTTTCTGTGTGGCAGGAACATGTTGGAGAATGCAGATTAGGGTTTGTAAGTTGGGTCATTTTAAATGCTAACCAAAGTTGGCAGGTGTTTCACGATCCTGAGGTTTGTCCTCGACTGCATGGTCTATTGCATTTGGGGCAGATATATGCTCTGGGACCGGGATTTAATTCTATATCTCCGGCCAGTAGGTGGAGTTGGGTTCGCTTGCACCGGAATTTACGCACCAAGCTGAAAGGTGGAGAAATAATGCAAATGGAAATCTCTAAGCCTGACGATGCTGGGGTGACGATCCCGGGATCGCATCTCCCGCAGAAGGTGAGGAGAGGTGTTTGCTCTTTTAAAAATCTCTTTCTCTCTCTCTCTCTCTCTCCTCTTCGTCTCTCTCTCTCTCTATATATATAATATATATATATTATATATTTATATATATATTATATATAATATATAATATATATATATATATATTATTATATAATATTATATATATATATATATATATATATATATATATATATATATATATATATATATATATATATATATATATATATATATATATATATAATATATATATATATATATTATATATATATATATATATATATATATATATATATATATAGCCCGTATCTATTTTCTAACAATGACCCAGGTGAAAAATATTTTAATTAAGAAGGAACTTCCCATTTTGACATTAAAACGTCCTTATCGAATTCCATTTTAAGGCTAAAAAATGATTTAAAAGGTTAAACAAGGTCAAAATCGATGTCCAAAACAAAACCGCTTTTCTTCACCTCCCTTTCTATCCTCCAACCATTAACACGCTGCAAATAATCTATACTCTTAAGAACATTCCAAAAAGATGAGAAGTTTGAACCTTTCCTTTTCTAATCCGAAGGGAAGGTCTATTTTATCAATTAAATTTGAATCCATCTTAGTTAATAATAATAATAATAATAATAATAATAATAATAATAATAATAATAATAATAATAATAATAATAATAATAATAATAATAATAATAATAATAATAATAATAATAATAATAATAATAATAATATAATAATAATAATAATAATAATAATAATAATAATCTGATTTATCATTTCAGGGGTTTGTTTAACTAATGTTGAAAATATGTGGAAAGGATTGCACAACTTCCGAGTCCTTTTGATGACATGGTGTTAGGAATGTCTATCCTCATTTGCTTACAAATCAAAATTAAATGCAATGATGACTGCCCCAAATTTTCCGGTTCCATTCGGAAATCTGAAAGAAATGATCGAACAAGATGAACTTCCATACTCTGCAGGACCTCAAACATATGTCAATCATTTGTTAAAGGTAAGAATTAGGACTCGTCTTGACCGAATGTAAAATCAGCATCTGATTATGAGCGGGCGTAATATAATATATTCAAAGTAACCGATAGCCGAGAATCGGTTCGTTACGCATAACGTAGTGACGCATTATCGGTTCGGTATCGCAGCCGATTTAAAATGCTACAAAATTGGATTAATCGACGTTACGCAGTTCACAATCAGAGGCCGACTTTACCTCCAGTCTGGACGTCCCATTATAGAACTTTTTTTTTTTTAATATATAATTCCTTTCTTCTTTTGTATCATTGGAAGAAGAATCTAAAAATCAAGAAATCGGTAAATTTTTAAAACTTATCTTAAATATTTATTATGTGCCAACATTCTACGCCTGAATATCATATATATATATATATATAATAAAAATATATCCTTTCAACATGAGTAAAGAAATTCTAGTGTATTGAATTAGCTGTAAATAATTCACAGAGACAATTAAAAAAGGTTTAAAATACATTAAGTTAATAGAATGTCAAATGCTAAAATATGCTAAAATTAAAAGTGATATATTTTATTATCCTTTATAATTGCTTGTATACACAACATTTTCAGGATGTTTATTCTTTGTTTTAACCAACTTCATCCAAAAATTAGGAAGAAAGACTCTTAATTGAGGATTTCCTCTCTGGTAAATTGGATACCTGAAAATAGAAAATAAATGCTCATTTAACTACGAAAAATAAACATGGTTTATACAAGACTGTCCCATACATAATTAAATCCTTATATTATACTTACAATATTCCTTATTATACTGCTAAAAAGTATTTCCACAAACTATTGGTATGTAAAATTATCTTTATAATTGAAGGTCTACTAGATACCCTAGCTATTTTAGGTGATTATCTCTATATATTTTTATATATTATTTATATTATATTTACAATTATTTATTTTGTATTTTTATTAATATATATTTAAGTGGGGTTCCTCTATATGGATCAATATATACTAATTTAGTGACCTATGTTATTCCTATATTTGAGGGGTCAACGATTACCTATACCAGTATATATATGCTTGTTATCTATTATTATTAATTGGTGTCAAGTGTTTAGGAGATCTTATCCGCCAAGGAAGCTAGTCTTGATTTCTTGCTACCCGTTTATTGGGTCCAAGTGACCCCACGCTGCCCTTGTCATTTATAAGAATGTGTAAAGCTGTTGTGACGAGTTTCTGACGATCGTAACATTGGAGTTAATGGTGGTCAACAGTTTGTAGCCGCAAGCGCATTCGATTTGACTCTTGCTATTTTATAAAGTAAGTGGGCGCCGTGTTTTAAGGTAAAGGCTACCACTAGTTTATGCTTGTCCTCGCGTTGATATAATGCAAATGGGGAGATATGTTCAAACGTAACCGCTCACAGTTGCTTTTAAATCATGTGCATTTATATAAAATTGAGGAGGCGACAAACACTAGGTTTGGGAACGTCAAACAGTAAACTGCTTGTACAGGATATTGAAACAGATTTGGCGCGCTTACGCTTTTCTTTACGTGTTTGTTTATCATATCTGTTCGTGCACCAGATACCTTAGTGTTTTAATATGGCTCTGTGTATTTGGGTCATCATCAGAGAGTCATGCAGTTGCCAGATACAAATTGAGAGGGTGTGAGAATATATATGAGGTATAGTCGTCATTAGGTGACAAATGCAAAGAAATCCACATGAGGATAAAGAACCGAAAGATATGGAAATCGAAATTACAAACTGAAGACATTAAAATTAGCAATGGACATGTTTAGAAGTATAGGTATTATGATACTGGCAATAAAAAATATATATATAAATGTATCAAGTAAAAATGGCGATTAAGTGATATGTTATGTATTAAAGCTCGAGCAGAGAATAAAGGAAATGAATATTTAAATATGGAGGAAAAGAGAGATAGATAAAAATAGGTAAAGTATTAAAGAAGATATAAGAGAATTACATTATTATATATGAGAGTAGGTAAGTTTGAAAAAAGGGGATAGTAGTGAGAGCGTAATAGATATACGGATATGGGGTGAGAGATAAAAATGTGGGATTAAGATATAAATATATCCTAGGATGAGTGATTAAGCATAGCATATTGGATAAATGAAATTATAATAGGTAGGTGTTGTGCATAAAGGAATATATAACGAGTAGGTAATTGTAGTATATACATGTATTAATTAGTAGCAGTAGAACTGTAAAAAGTGTTTATATATATATATAGTGGGACACTGGCTAACGATGGATTTTAGTAAACTTTCCTCGCAGTCTTTTACCTATTTAGAAGACGTATTCTATTAATAGTATGTAACTCAATGATTGAGGCTCCGATAGAGTTAGAATTTGCGAGGATTACGTATATCGAACCCCATTAACGATATGTCAGTTTTGCATATTGGGGGGTGATTTGTGAGAGCACCGCCCAAATAAACTGTTGTATGGGGGCGGAGACATGTGAGCACTGCAGGGAGAAGAGGAGAGTAGAATTCAGACAGAGGAGATGAATGTGTTGAGGACAATGATTGGGAAAGACGAGAAAAGACAGAGTGAGAAACGAGACAGTGAGGGACGAAAGTGTCCGATTGGTTGGTGTTTATAAACACCATTGTATGAAAGTCATAACACGTCGTAGACCTCTGACGGAGGCGCCTTGCCTTAGACTTGAGTATTGTTGAGTTGTGGTCATGAGCATTCTTGCCTTTGTGAGTAAGTTAATTGACATGGGGGATAGGCTCGGTGACACCTAGTTGTCTTGTTTCTATGAAGATGTATGTTTGGGGCCCTCACAGGCCATTAGCCGCACGCTAGGTTAGGCGGTGTGTTGTACGTTATATTGGGTAAAATAAAAGGTGACCCTTAGTTGCTGGTTTCTTTATATTGGGTAAGTGACCCAGCTGATTGTTCTTTATATAATGTCAGTTTCTTGTTCTTAAACTTAAGGGGTACAAGATAATGACCCCAAATATGATTGTATCTTAACATGGCGCGCCCTCACGCTCACCACCCCCACGTCCCCTGCACCTTGTCTCTTTCATAAAGTGGGCGTCCACGGGTAACACGAAAAGTTGAGAGGCCTTTTTCCTGAGTGAGATGGGAGATCACGTGTAACACGCCAGTTAGCTGGTAAGGCACGTTGGTATACATATTGAACGACAAGTTCAGTTACGTAGTGATTTCCTTTGATTGTGAGGACGACCTGAAAAATATTGCCAACGTTGCAACAATCGATAGGTTATGCTCTTTGGCGGGTACTTTGAAGAATGTGCAGTTGTGAGTGGCATAAGAAGAAAACAAACATGTATGGTAGAGGGGCACGAGAGGATTGAGTATAGCCTACTCACATGACTATAGGTATGGATATACTCGTAAGCCCTGACTCATTGGAGTAGAAAGTAGAATGTAAAAATGTATAGAATAAGTTATAGTATATATCATTATATATATTATTATTATAATATATATTATATATATAATATATTAATATATTATATTATATATATTATATATATATATCAATTTAATATAATATAATATATAATTAATATAAAATATAATATATTAAAAAAAATAAAATTAGGAAACAATTTTGATTATAAATATTTTTATAAAAATTATTTTTATATATTATCATATATATATAAAAAATATTTTAAATAATAAAATAATTTATAAATATAATAAATTATTATAGATAGAAATGAGCACTGCTAAGTGGGCACTGCTAACTAGATGGATTTAGTACTTTTCGGTTGTTCTTTATATAAAATTTTTATAAGGCTTCCTTTCTTTTAATAGACTAAGTTCTTTGATATTGGGGTTATCGTAAACACCCAATTTACTATTAATTTATCATATGGGTAGGTTATTTGTTACCCTCTAGTTTGATGGTACTTATTCTGTTCACGGTCAACCTGAACCACTAAAACTTTTTTGTTATTACTTTATTATATATATTTTTACATATTATTTTATTGTTATTTATTATATATTTAGTAGGTATGTATATCGTGGACCTAATATATATATACTTATAATAAATTTGCCTGTATATAATTTTCATATATTTGAGGGGTACACTATATTATACCACCAGTATTGCTTGTTATTCTATTATATATAATATTAGGTATAGTTAGGTATGTAACTATACTACCAGTTATGCTAGTTCTATTTATATTAGGGTATCATAGATGTACTGACCAGTCATGCTTGTGTATTATCTTATTAATAATTTATAGTAAATTTTTACTTGTATTTCATATTAACATTTGAGTGAGTTACACTTGATCACTATACATTTTAGTTGGTACCCTTTCTCGTGTTATTGAGTGAATGGGAAAAAAATTTCTTGAACATTTTTATATATTCGAAATATAATATAATATAATATATAGTGATCAGTATTATAAAATATCACTTATACTTTAAGTTTGCTAATTGTACTTAGTACTTTATATATAAATGGGGTTCACTGATATACCTAATACCTTCCTAGTGCTTTATTAATTTTCTTTATTAATATTTAGGGGTTCCTACGTGTAAACCTCAATATTTACTTGCTTATCTACTAAATATTGTGACAGATTTTACCTTTATTTTCACTTATTACGTATTGTTTAAAATCTTATAACGTGGTAACACTATAGTTTTCATAATGTTTACTTAATTAAGCAGTTATTTCACAGTTAATATCACATATTGTAGGTGAGAGATTAATCGTATATAGGTTGAAGGTATATAATATAATATATATAATATACCCAATTGGAGATATATAAAACATTTTAAATAGGTTATTTTTTAATATAAACATATTATATATGAATTATAACTTTATAATAATTACAATTTTATGTCACCTATATATTATATATATATATATACATATACATATATAATAAAGCCGCTGAGTTGTTTGATTTAACGTTGTATTTGAAATTATAATATATTTTTTTCTATATATCTATTATTTTAAATATAGTAATTGAATATATTATATTAATATAATGAGACTTGTTTTATGAAGATTTTATGTATAAGTGGGTTTATGATTGAGTGTGCGACATAACTCCTTGGATAGCTGATCCTAGGTACTTTTCGGGTCCTGTAAATTTATGAGTTCTTCATTCAGTCTATTGTCTTGTTATCAATTGATATTTTTATAGAGGACTATAAGAAGTTTTGTGTGATAACGAAAATCGTCAACTAATTTACTATGACTCGTATATGTTTCCAATATTACGTGAAAAGTTGTGACCCCAGTTGTGACAAAAATTATGAAGATTCCATATCTGTTTAATATAGTTGAGGACCAACCTGACCCTAAAGTTCTTGTGTTTCTTTATGCGTTTTTCACTATCTCTTTTGATAGTTTTTTTATATTGGGGAATCTCGTGACCCCCGTATTGGTCTTCTCTGATTTTTCCACCCTTAAATATATGTGGGGTCATACATTTTACGGGTTTTGCAAATAATCACCAGTTGCAGACTTGTTCTATACTAATAAATGATTGATATTTAGGTGACCCAGTTGCTTGTTCTTGTATAGTGGGGGGTCGGGTGGGACCCCAGCTTGCTTGTTTTATATTGGTCAGTTGGTCTGTTGTTCGTCTAACATTGGTTTGGTCACTATCCATCTCATTTTTTGCCTTCCATTGTTCATATATAGTAAATAATACTGAAGGGTCATCAGTATTAATAACCCCAAAAGTTGTTTAGCTATCTTTTATAACTGGCGTATATCTACTAAGTTACCCCATAGTTTTGAGCTTATTATATCTTATTAAATATGAGGGTCACTAGTGAACCTAAGTTACTATTATTTGCTATAATAATCTATGTGTATTAATACATGAGTTTTCTTTTTCTCTTAACTTTTTATTATCTATTATACTGATGATACTAATAACCTTAAGTTTGCTTATTTTCTTAATTGAGCAGTTGTCACCCAGAATAAACTAATATTATGAGGGAAGATATATTTATACACTCACTCACTGTATACTTAATATAAAATATATATTATATATATATATATATATATTAATATATATATATATATATATATATATATATATATATTATATATTATAAATAATATTAATAATAATATATATTATAATTAATAGTAATATATTAATATAATATATAATAAATATAGCTAATAAATTTTCATACTTACTATAATATATTAGTAAATCATATATAGAAATTTAGAAGCATACTTATATGGGGCATTTTATTAATAATATCACTCATATTAAGGTAAGAATCATATACTACTTAAGGTATATATATATTTTATAAAGTGGGCATGGCGTGAGAGCCTTCCAATGGAGTAAATTTTCAATTTATTAAGTTTTTCGGGTCTTTAAAATTAGGCTATCTGTTAGCTTGTTCTGTGATGATTGGGTTTACGTAGCGCCCATTGTACATCATATGGGTGGTTCTTACATTAATTCCAAAATATAATTGGGTTTAATTTTGACCCGCAGTTATTGTTTTACTGTTACGCTAGCTTTAGAGGGTCTTACTCGTGATCCGGCTGACTCTTTTATGTGTTCTTAAATTCCATAGTGTTCATTTTTCTTGTTTTTTTATGAAGGTTTCCCTACTCAGGGCAAAGTCTGTTCGAGGTAAATCATGTTTAATGTATATTTTTTTGTGGGTTAGTGCGACGTTAACCTAGACAAGATTTTAATATATAAATATATATAAATATATATATATAAATATATATATATTACCATGAGTTATGCTATATAGTTTCATGTTTATATTTGTGAGGGGGTTATAAGGTGACCTCTATATAGTTGGCTCATGGTTTCTATTTATAATGGTCTTAAATAGTGTATCAACTACCATTATGAGCTGATATATGATATACTTTATATTATCTCAGTTTTATATATTTATTTGATTTATCTTATTTAACTATTTGAGGGGTTAACAGATAAATGAACAACACCAAATATAAGAGAGTATATGTTATTCTTTAATATATTGGGTTAAGTGTAACCCCAGTATGCTAATGTTCTATTATAAACATAAAGGATTTCGTGTTCTGTAGTTTTTTTCTTTATTATTGGTGGGTTTTGAATCTCATTTTCTTTTGCTTTTACATAATTTAGTAACAGTATTTTATTATTTTATTTATTACTGTTGTGATATTATATTATATATATTATATATATTATATCAAATTGTATAAAACTTGCTAATTATAGTTTCATTAAATGTCAGTGCGATAAACAAATAAACTAATTAGAGGAGATATTATTATGATAATTATATATATATATATATATATTAATATATATATATAATATATATATATATATATATTAAGTATATTAATTATAATTAATATATTAAAAATATAATATATATATATATATATATAATAAATATATATATATACTCTATATATATATATATATATATATAATACGTAATTATTTAAACTAATCCTTTCAGCACTTATTTACTATATATAGATTTATTAGTATCATTATAATTTTTATAATCGATTGTTTATTATATTTCGAATAAAATATCGTCATTATTTAAAAACCCATTTGCATTTATCTATATATATAAATTAATTATTAATTAATAGCATTATGTGAATAAACAAATCAGTATACGCTTTGATATATATATATAAGAGCTCACATTTTAAAGTGATCTAAAAGGCGTAAATACAAGTTGTTTATTTGATGGTGAAAATATGGATTCCAGAATTATTTAACATAATTTAGATTAATGCATATATTTTAGTATATTATTTATATATACTTTTAATATATATTAAATTATTATTGTATACATTTTGTATAATTATACAATATTTGTAAATTAGTTATATTATGACACGTATAAACAAAAAAAAGAAAAAAATATATAAATGATTAAAAAATATTTTTTTAAAGAAACAAAAATATTAAAAAACACACATAAATTATTTAAATTCTAATGAAGAAATATTCAAACTAACAACAAAGCCCAAAGGAGTATATATGAACCTATATATATTAATAATATTATATAAAGTAAAATGTAATATATCTTTATAGCTACTTAGAATACTGTTTATAAGTGGGCACTGGCTAACGTCGAGTGGGATTTAAGTACCTTTTCGGGTCTTTAAATTAGGTCTCTAATACATATATTATTTAGGCTTTGTTTTATCACTTAACTATATTCCCAAATTACGATTAAAACACCCATCTAATTCTTGCGTAGATCTCTTCCTAAATATTGTGAGGGTTATTTGATACCCTCCAGTTGATGGTTCTTATATATGAGGTACTCACGTATGACCTACTAGCTCTCATTTGTTATCCTTAATTTTTTATCATTATTTTAGCTTATTTTTATATATTAATATTTGGAGTCTATCTAGTATGACTCTCCCACATTATGCCTGTGTATTATTCTTATATATATTGGGGTCTAACGTTACCCCAGTTTGCTTGATTTCTTTATATTGGGGTTTAGGTATAGAACAACCACCAAATTTGCATTGGTTCTTTATATTATAGAAGTGTTCAGTGACACCCACTGCTTATAATGATTCCAATTAAATATTGATAAGTTTCTTTGTTTCTTAACATTATGTCATCATAATGTATCCACAACATTGTTGTTATTTCACTTTATATTAAATGGGGTCTCATATAGTATATTACACCCAGTTGCATTAGAGCTTCTTTAATTTATGACTAGGTCACGTAAACCCTCCAATTGTATTATTTTCACTTATATTGGAGTGATCATAACTCGTTTGCACTCATACATATGTTAACTTGCTTTACATATATGACATAAGTTATTTATTCTATTTTCTTTATCGATTGTGATTATTCACGGACAACTAGTTGCTTGTATCTATAATACAGAGTGCTCTAGTAATAAACATTGGAAGAATATAATAATTAAATATAATTAATATAATAATATATAATATATATATATATAATATATTAATATATATATATAATATATAATATATATATATAGTATATAATATATATATATAATTATATTAAATAATATATTAATATATATTAATTAAATATATATATATATATATATATTATTATTATATATATATATAAATATATATATATAATATATTATATATATATATATTATGTTATATATTATATATATATATATTATATATATATATATATTAATTAATGTAATATATTTATTATATATTAATAATAATATTAATATATATATATATATATTAATATATATATATATATATATAATAATATATATATATATTATATAAAATATTAATAATTATATAATATATTATATTTAATTATTTATTTAATTAATATAAAAGTTAGGCAGCACTGTGTGTCATTAACGACTGCCATGTCGATGAACAATATTTTATAAGTTAGAGCTTTATGGTGCGCTGAGCGCGATGTCTTTAAAACCATTCTTGAGGTGTCATTACTTTGTGTCACGTGTTTAAGGCGTTAATGGTTTGGTTCTTGAATCAGTGTTAGGGGTTTTTGGGGTCGTAGGTATTATCGCGCGTATTTATGAACAATAAATTAAATTTTGCGTTTTCACATATTTATTTATTTATTTTTCAATATTTCCTTTATATTGATTTGTTCACACATCTTGAGGCAATATCTTAAAGCCGTCTCAATGTTCTTATCTCTATACATTTTCATCTGTCTTGATATCGTGTTATTATAGTTAAGTCGGATCAAAAACTCCGTGAACTTGTTCTTCGGCTAATTGCCTTATGTTTTTGTATCATTTGGAGTAAGTACATCGATATTATAATTACCCTAAGTATGCTTGATGATCTTTAATATATTATTAGAGGAGTTGGTGAACTCACCTAAGTTTAGCTTGTTATCTTATATATTGTAAGTGAGTCATAGATGATCCTACCTATATAATAAGCTATGCTATATGTTTCTTTATTATAAATTAGTTCAGTATTATTAATCTTTGTCTATATTATACAATTATGGGGGTGATCTACTTATGACCTTACCATTGTGAGTGAGATTTAGTTATACTTTATATATTATGAGGTCTATAACTAGTATAATATACTACCTCAAGTATCTTATTAGCTTGCATCTTTTATAATGGGGTCCACGTAAAACCCCATGGTGTTATTGCTTTTTCCTTTTATATTGGGGTCCACGTGAACCACAGTTACTTGGCTACCTACAATATTGGCACCAAGTATGTTCTTTTTCTTTTACGGTTGTTATCACGTGACACCTAGTTTGCTGCATTTATTCTTGAGCTAATATGGGGCTAAGTTGCACGAATACATTATGGGGAGATAGCACAATACTATATTGTATAACTTATGCCAGGTTAGTAGTAAGGTTAATGAGTATATATATATTAAATGATATATAAGAGTTAGGTTTGGATTATTAGGTTATATTGTATTAAGATTAATTTAGTGCGTATTTTTCATTATAATTATTAATAATCACTATTTTAATAATAAATTTAACATATTTTAATATTACTATATAGTCAAGATTCACTAAACATTTACCGTAAATAAAACACGTGAAAATTTATACTAGGAAGAACAATTGACATAATTTTGTGACATAATGGATATATATATTAATATATAATACTATATATTATATAATATTACTATTAATATAATATATAATATTAAAATATAATTAAATAAATATAAATTATATATATTAATTTAATATATATATATTAATATATTAATATATAATATATATATATTAATATTATATTTATTATTAATATATATATATAAAGTAGGTATATATACAACTCATTTATAGCTAACGTAATTGAGTAATTTAGTAACTTTCACGGGTCTTATAAATATAGGCTTCTACTGTTTGCTTGTTATCTATTATGGATAATATGGTAGGTTACGTTAATATAATCACCTCCTATATTATAACTATAATTACTATTCATATTGTGGGTTATTTGAAACCCCGTTTGATGGTTCTTATATTGAAGGTCTAATTCTATACTATTGAGTAACCCTAAGTACTCCTACTTTAGTTCTTATTATTTTTTCATTTTCTATTGATATTATTATTCATAATATATATTATATTAGTAGTAGGTTATAACTCGTTGCACCTAATTATCATATAGTTTATTGATTCATGTATCTACTTCACTATATTATGGGTGTTCTATCAGTTTAACCTATACCATGTATATTAGCTTGTTCTCATTTAATAATTGGGAGTATCATAATGAGTCGACTATACTTAATCTGCTGAGGTATCTATTATAATTAGTGATAGTCATAATATTTATGGACTCCTAGCTCGATTAGAGAGTATATCATTTATATATATATTGTCAGTTTACTATGTTATATCTTTAAACAATGGTATGATCTGTTCTCTGACTACCAATTTAGATTTGTTATCTCATTTTATAAATTAGGGGTCCATAACTGAGTATATAACTACCAGGTTTGCTTGTTCTTATTTATAATTAGGGGTTCTAACTATAGTATCCCAGTATACTTTATATTTCATTTATAATATATTAGTGAGTAGGTATCACGTATGAACTATACCCATTTACTGCTTAATTAACTAAATATTTAGTCAGTTATATCCTTTTTCTTACGTGATATTTAGTATTATATTAAAATCAACGTTGACAATCTAATAGTTATAGCTTATGTATCCTTATAATGTGAGACATAAGTTGCCTAAAGAAACATATATCCGTAATTTATTGAGTGAGTGAGGAGTAATTATAATAATATATATATATATATATATATATTATATATATATATATATATATATATATATATAATATATATTATATTAATATATAAATTATATAATATATATATTATATATAATATATTATATATATATAATAATATTTATATATAATTAATTTATATTAAGTATATATATATATAATATATTAATATATATAATAATATATAATATCATATAATTAATTAATATATATATATATAGTATATTAAAATATATATATATTAATAATATAAATATATGGCTTTTGTCTAATTAGTAAAAATCGTTTTTGCACTAAGTCGCGCCACTGCTCATACATTTATTTCAGATATGTTTATTTAATATATTTAATAGTAACTATTTTCTTTCTGGGAGTTTTTATAGATTATATAAGGCTTCTTCTGTTGCTACTTGATATTCTTGATAATATTGGTAGTGATTTAACAGTAAATATATATAATACCCCAATTTATCATTAATTTCATTTCATATTGGGTTAGTTATATATTATGAAACCCTCCACAGTATTAATAGTGAGTATATTATCTATTTATATATTATGTAAAAGGTACCCAACTCATATATGTATTTATATTTTTTATATTAGGGTTTTGTTACTATATTATTTTTTATCATATTTTATCTTATTGTTATTATATATTTATTATTATATATATTGGGTAGTCTCTAAATTATATCTATATAGTATATACTATAATTTATAGTGACTACTTTTTATCACTATATAATATGTGAGGTCACGTTGGTACCGCAAATCTTCTTAGAGTATAAGGCTCAGTGTGTCATATTATAAATAATTGGAGAAGGGGAGCTTTATGGTTGACCACATATAAAGACTGTTGACTCTAGAGAGAGTGTTGTCTTATGATAATATTGGGGGAATTTATAATTAAAATCCAGTAGCTCTGAACCCCAACCAAAATATTGATTTTCTTTTAAAAAAATATATCATTATATATATGTATATATAAGTTTATCTATATGTGAGAGTTATATTACTAAATTATATAGAGGTTATATATTTATATATTTACCAACTATGACCTACCATTATGTTTATGTTCTTTAATAATATTAGGGGTCACGTAACTATATACCAGTTATGTACTATTGTCCACTTATTTTATAATGGTACTGATTTCACACTGATAAATCACCAGTTTGCTTTATATCTACTTACATAATAGCGTAGCGTGAAAAACCGTGTAAACTATGGATGACACGTATATTCATAACAGTTTCTATTTATTATATTTCTCAATTGATCCTATATGTATGCTAGACCATAAATGAAGCTAAACTCCTAGAGAATAGCTCTGCCATCGGCCATCGCAGCCCACACAGGCGGCTCTGGATTAATGGAGAGCGATCAGTTGCCGCCACAATCAATTTTTAATAGATAATAGTAGTAATGTTTTATAATTTTTTTCCTTTTTATTTTATCATTAACTTTTCTGAAAAATATTAAATAAAAAAGAAAGTTTAATATTCCCTATTTTAGTTAGGAGGACTCGAGGTTATTACTTATAACTTATATATTAGTTATATAAAGTAATTATTAACCCATATAAAAGTAGAGTAAAAGGGAAGTTATGCAACATTTTTCCTTTTTATTTTTTTAACTAAAAACGTGTTTCAATTGCACACTTTTAACTTAGTTATGGCAGGTGTCATGGCCTCTCGGCCTGACTCCAGTGGACGACTGAGAGTGAGGACCTATATTCGAGTCCTACTATATCATATATTTATGTCTACCCCTGATCGGATACCTCTCAGAGCCCTACCTATAAATTATGGGCTAGAAAATAAAATTATTTTTATTTTATTTTTAAATATTTCCGACGAAATACTTAGCAAAAAAACAAATAAAAATAAAGTAATAAATACACCTAATAATTTAAATAAACCATGAACAACATCTTTAAATGATTTCCACGCTGAATTCCAAAATATATATTTTTGTATTTTATCTGTAAGGTGGTGCTGTCGTTCTCGAGTTACATGATGTTTAAGTTATTAGACAAACTTACTGAACTCCTTATAATTATTATTATATTTATTTTTAATAAAGTTGGGATTATTATTATTATTATCTTGGCATAAAACTTTTCGTATGTGATTTTAGTATACTTAATATTCGCGGTTCTTTTTTAATATTTTATGGCTTCACTTTTGTTGCTCTGTTCTTTGATATTGGGGTATACGTAACCCCAATTTACATATTTTTATATATATTAAAGAAGTAATTTGAAACCCCAGTTGAAGGTTTCTTATATATTGAGGTTCAACCTTGACCCTCAGCTACATTGTTCTTTTATTTTTTTTTCATTTTTTTCTTGTTCTTTACTAGGAGAAGCAGATCTCTTGACGACTAAACACACAAATTGGTCGAGTATCTAGAACTTATCGAATTTATTGTATTGATGTAAAGGAAAGTTTTTGATTACCTTATTATTAATTATTATTATTATTTATTTTAACTTAATTATTAATATTCGACTAATTAAGTGTCAGCATTTATTCTTAATAATAAAATCTTATGAATTATTTAACAATGAATATATCGAGCTATTATTTGGTATTCATTTTAATTTTATTCATAAAATTGCAATGCTTTGAAGAATATTAAAATGAAATATGATTATGTACTTTATCTGTATTCTTTATATTTTGGTTTATTGATTATTTTCTATTATGTGTTACTTTTAATTTCCAATTCACGAAATGTTTTTATATCTATTTTTGACTTACATCTTATAATTTAAATATTATAATTACTATTCTTTTAATATTTACTCTATTTATTTATTATTAATTTAATTATGGAGTTATGTTACATTCGATTTATTTTAACCCATTCTATGTTTATTCTTCATTTGGTTTTCTATTTATTAAAATAAAATATTAAATGTGAAGTCCTAACATTATAATCACCACGTCTCGGAAAGAAGTGATTGTTCCCTTTTAATATTAATCACACTTTTTAATAGCTGATAGGGGCAAATATCACAGTGAAGCCGCTAACAAGTGAAATTAGCCCTTTGTCTTTTTTTACTAAAACAAAAAACATCTGAGCAACCGTTTTCTCAAAATATTATCACATTAAGAGCGTTGTTACTCACGTGACACTCCTAGTTCTAACTGTTCTTAATTGCTACATGAAGCTACCATTAATAAAATTAAGTATTTTATATATATATATGAGCAAAGGTATCAGCTTGAATAGATTTTAATATAAAAAAAGACTAGTAAAAAATATAATCATTATATAAGCCCTATATATATGAGTGTTTTAGTATATATATATATAGGCCCTTATATATATATATTATATTATAATATTAATATATATATATTAATATATCATATTAATATATATATAATATATTAACTATATATATATATATATATATATATATTATATAATATATATATATATTAATATATATAATATATATATATTAATATAATATAAATATTATAATAATTATATATATAATTAATATTATTATATACATATATAATCACTAAATTACCTTAAATGAAATAGAGATTTAATTGTGTATAAGTGTAGCACACGCATAACTGTAATGTATATTAGTACTAAAATGGAGATGTTTAGGTGTCTTTATAAATTTAGCGCTTTATTTCCTTTCAGTGGTACTTTGTATACTGATAATTTGGGGGAGTATTACGTTATAACCACACTAAGTGTGAGCGAGAGTCTTCATATTGGCTAAATTTGACAATACACTAGTTGCCAGGTTATCTTTGAGTTATAAAAGAGATGAGTTCTATCACCATGACCTGTAGCTCTCTATGAGTCTCTAAATTAATATATTCACTTTTTCACGTTTTTAAATCTATATATTAGGAGAGGGTCTCGTGACCTGAATATAATTATGAGATAACTGATATTGTCTATATTGGGGTCACGTTCCCCAGTTGCCCATTTCCTTGTTCTTTATATTGGGGTTAGGTCATTGACCCTACGTATTTGTGACTGGTTCTTATTAATATATTGGCAAGGGTGACCCCCATGCTGATTGTTTTTATCTTTATAATTGTAGTTTCATATTCTTAAACATTGGACTCACTTGAACCCCCCTTTGTTTGTTTTTTTTATAATGAGTGTCCACTGGTAAACTTTAGGGTTTAACATATGTGATATGCTTGTTCTTTAAATGGGGTCACGTAACCCAAGTAGCTTTTTCATATATCTAATATTGCGGTCACGTGAATCCCAGTTACTTCTTTCGGAGATCATACAACGATCAGTTTATTTCACTTTTTAACTTTACGTATAATGTCAATCTGTCTATGAACAGGTTAACCTAGATCATGCTTGTTCTTATGCAGTCACAGAAGTATATATTCATTGGGCAGTTATATTAATTAAATATAATATACATCCTAATTTTTTGTTATACTCCCTGAGTAGCTTATTTATAAAACAGTGCCGTATAGATATAATCTAATATTTTAATAACCTAATATATATAACCTTTACTTCTTGTGATACTTATATATAAATATATGTAATAAGATTCTTATCACTTAAATAAATAATATACTATATATATAATATTATATCATAAGGTGTACTCCCTACTACTGTAGAAATTTATCGTCCCCCTCTATACTACTATATATATATATACCTACTCTATAGTGTATATACAATTTCCCCGAGCGTTCCATTCCCTTTATAAAGGTGGGGGGCACTGCTAACTCGATGGATTTAGTAATTTTCGGGTTCTTTTAAACTTAGCGCATCTTCTGCTGTTGCTTGATCTTGATATTGGGGTTACGTAACCCGCAACACTTATAATTTTTCATATTAGGGTTATTTGACCCCAGTTATTGGTTTCTTTAATATTGAATTATTATCTCCGCAAGATAAATTCGGTCTTATATTTTATTCAATTTTCATTGTTTTTTATATTGGGACCATCGAGTGACCCTAATTAGCCTGTTCTTCTATATTGGGGTCACGATATAACCAAAAACCAGTGCTTGTTCTTTATATTGGGTTAGGTGACCCCCAGTTGCTAGTTCTTTATATTGGGTCAAGTGACCCCCGCTGCTTGCTCTTTATATTGTAAGTTTCTTGATCTTTACATGGGGTCACCTGACCCCATTGTTTGTTCTTTATAATGGGGTCACGTAAACCCCAGTTTGCTTGCTCTTTATAATGGGTCACGTAACCCCAGTTGCTTTTTCTTTATATTGGGTGTTCCAACGTTGATCTCCAGTTTTCGATATATAGATGCTCACTACACATTAGGAACAGGATATCGTTTTACTTTATATGCTCTCTTTTTATCGCTTTTGTATCCACCAGACAACTCAATATGCATATGTTCATATTATCAATAGTGTCTAAGAGTATGGCTTATAGAGGTGACATGGTGAAGATACTAGTAGATAAACTACACTTTTGAGGTAGTGTTTATCAGGTGTTTAATAGTTAAGGTATATCATATCATATACATAGTTATATAGTATATATATAGTTAGATAGTTATAAGTAGGAAATTATCCTTAGCCTTACTTACTAAATAAGCAAATGTGAATTTCGGAGTGAAGGTAGAATCGCTTTATGAAAGATCTCAAGTAGTATATACGATATTCCCTTGCTCACTATATACTACCTCATAATATCACAGTGGTTTTATTTATATATCTACGATGAGTAAATAACAAATTTTTTATTATTGAATATTAATAATTATTTGATAAAATTACTATTTTTATAACAGTGGGAACAAACGAAGAGTCTACCAAAATGACTGGAATATATTAGTAACTCTTTCGGTCTTTAACAATTAGGCCTCACCTACTGTTGACTATTTGTTCTATGAAAAATTATTAGGGAGTTACGTAAACCCCAGTACATGTATTCTTCTATTGGGAGTTTATTTGACCCCAGTTGATGGGTCTTTATAATTGAGCTCACCTGACCCTAGCCTCTTTTTTCTTTAATTTTTTCAATTCTCTCTATGTTTTTTAATATCTTTGTGCGTCTCTGATGATACCCTATTGTCTGTTTCCTATACTCTGGGGTCACGTTACCGCCCACAGTTGGCGCGGTTGCTTGTATATTGCGTGGCGGATTTATAGGTGACCCTCCTCAAAACTGCAATTGCTGGCTTTTGCATAATTTTACATCATTCGCGTCAAGTGGACCCCAGCCTGATTTGCTGTCTCTCTTTTATTAATTGTCAGTTTCATTATGTTTTTCTTTTCACTCATATATTCTATATGGAGTTGTCCGACGTTGACCCCATGTGAGTAGTGTTCCATTCTTTATATGGGTCACGTAACCTCCATCAGTTGAGCTATGATCCTATCTTTCAATAAAAGGTCACGCTGATTCCGCGAGAGTTAAGCTTTTGCTCTCTATTATATTGCGGTCATGTGTACCTCATTTACTTCTCGATGAGCTCTCAATTGAAATAGATGGAAAATTAGAAGCAGATTGTCTTTTTTTTCTTTACTCTCGTTGAGTTTTTACGTGCACTATCTAATTGGTTTTAACCCTTTGCTTGTTCTTAGCAGTTATAAACCAAAAGAAACATTCGGGAGATATATCTATATATATATAGCATAATATTACCACGTAAAATCAATAGTAAAGCCCCCTCATTATTATTATTTTTTCTTTATTATGTAATAAAATATTTTATTTATATTTTTTCTATTATTATTTTTTCTTAATTTTTCTAAATTAACATATCTACTAGAATATACTTAACATACCTAGCTTCTCTTCACCCTATCACTAATTATATATATATATATATAGCTATTTAAAAAATATATAAAACATAAATCAATTACATCGACTAAAAGCTAATACGATAGGTCAGGAAGATGATAATCTTCTTAGAGCCAGTTTCCCCCATACCCAACATTTATATATAATACTGTAGTTGGTGGTTTAGGTAGGCCTAAATGGTCCCTAACGCATTATAAAGTAAAATCTCAATATTATTTACATAAATAGGACTATCTTTTATAAGTGGCATCTGTGCGTAATCGGGGGGGTGGCGATGGATGGTTGAGTGGACTTGGCGTCTTTTCGGGTCTTAAATTAGGCCTTCTTCTGCTTGCTCTGGCCTCCTTGATATTGGGGTTACGTTAACCCCATTTACATATTCTTCATAGTTGGGGTGATTGTGACCCCAGTTGAAAATGTTCTTTTAGTAGTTGAGTCACCTGACGCGAGGTCTTTGTGTTTACTTTTTTCATTTTCTTGGTTTTTTCTATATTGGGGTCTCGGTCACCCCCTAATTGCCTGTTTTTCTTATATTGGGGGTGAGCGTACCGGGCTGACCCCAGTTGCTGTGTTTCTGGCTATATATTCGTGGGGATAGAGTGTCTTGACCCCCTTTATGTTGCTTGCGGGTTTATACTATTTAAGACTTTCTGCTGGGTCACTCAGTGACCGCGCGATTGCTGCTTGTAATCCTTTATAATTGTAAGTTTCTTGTTCTATACATTTGAGTCACTTCACCCCATTTTTTAGTTCTTTTATATGGGGTACGTTTATCTAACTCCAGTTGCTTTGCTCTTTATATGGGTGCTTAACCCCAGTTGCTTTTTTCTTTATATTTGGGGTCATCTGACCCACGCTACTTGCTTTTACATAATTTGACCAGTTTTCTTTTTCTTTACGTGTTATCTAACGTGACACTAGTTTGCTTGTTCTTATTATTGTCAGTTGCCTAAGTGATTACATTTTGGGAGATATATTTTATTATATTATATTATATTATATATATAATAATTATTATATTATATATATATTATATATTATTATATTATATATATTATATTATTATTATATTTAATATAATATATATTATATTTGTTGGTAGTGGTACGTAGAGTATATACTATTATATCAGTATATATAGTATATATATATACCGAACATGATCACAATATAACACTGGCAGTGATCCCTGACTATACTGCCTTACGTTTAAATATATAAACGGGTACTAATTCTTTCTCAAACATAATACAAATGCCTACTTCACATTATATATAATAGTATAATATATAGGACAATACAGTTATTTCCTAGGCCTATTTATCTAATCTCGTCTTTCTAACTTAATTGAGAGCACTTGCGCGAGCTAACGATCGGTATCTTTGGAGTTTTTACTATCTCTCACTAGGTCATTTCATCACATGTGTCCACGACTGATTCTTCTGTACTTGTGTTCTTGAGTGCACTATTGGGTACTAACCTGCATATTAATTTATCTATTACTCCCAACATTTGGGGAGTGTTATTTGAACCCAGTTGAATGGTTCTTTAATATATTGAGGTCACTTGACGCCAGCTCTTTGTTTCTTTATTTTTTTTCATTTTCTTGTTTTTTATATTGGGGTCTCGTGACCCTAATTGCCTGTTTCTCCTATAGTTTGTGCGGACGTCAGCTTGAGTTACCCGAAGTTTCACAGTTGCTCTGTCTTTTATTATTCCGAACGGGTGACGCCCAGTTTAAACTCTTGAGTTCCTTGATAGTATTATTTAGGGGTCAATATGGGACCGCAGCTGCTTTTGAGCTTCTATTATAATTGTAAGATTCTCTTCGTCATTCAAAAGTCATTAAAAAACCAGGTATCATTGGGGTCAGCTTGAGACCCACTATGTGTGTGTGTTTCTTCACACATGGGGTCACGCTAACGCGCAGTCTCTGTGCATCTATACTGAGATGGGAGAGTGCTTTTACAATCGTGTGACCACACCAGTTTGCTTTTTCTCCAATATATTGCGAGGGAACACGTGAACACACAGAACTATTCCTTTTACATAGTTCTTAGCAACTTAATTTCTTCTTATTCTTTACGTTGTTTTTATACATAAACGCTGCACACTGTTGCTTGTTCCTTAATGCAGTAGCAGATACAGGAGAAGGATATTACCAACTACGTCCCTGTATCACCTTAAGAGGTAAATATAAAAGTAAATAAAAAGATTTAATATATTTTACCTAAAATCTGATTCCAGAATTAAAAACAAGGTTCACCACCTAATTTACTAAGACATTACTATATAATATATATTAATATATATATATAAAAAATATATATATATATATATATATATATATAAATATATAATATTAATATAACTCTGAGTTACTTTTTATGAACATAAGTTATATATCCACATAAGAAAGAATCTTAAACAACTCAGTAAATAAATAATTAAATAACAAGAAAATAAACTTCTCATTTAATAAACTAACGCAATATATCCTGTAGAGGATAATCTTAATATACTAAACTAGGCTCCTTTATATGTTTTATTCTCACTGACAGATAAACATCACAATTTTATAAGTGGGCACTGACTACTCTGATAAACTGTCGAGAGAGATTGTGCTTTTATGTTACTCTTCTCTATTTCGGGTTCTTATTAGAATTACAAATAGGCAATATTTTCTCTGTTAGCTAGTGATTAGACATTGAGGATATTACCGTAACGCCGAGTTTCTCACTCTAATGAAGTATTTTCATATTAGAGCGATTAGTTTGTACACCAACGTCCTCTCTACATGTTTAGATTGGTTTTCTCCTATATATTATGATTTGGGTATCTCAACTGACCCTTGTAATTGTCTCTTCTTTTGTTCTTCTAATTTTTTCTAATTTTCTTAATTGTTTTTATATATGGGGTCCTACGTGACACTATATCATGCCTGTTTTCATCTATTCTGGGTCACGTTACCCAGTTAGTACTTGTTCTTTTTATTATTCTCGGGGTTTAATGGTTAACCCAGTTGCTGGAATTTCACTTTTATCTATGGGTCCAGTTAGACCGCAAGCATGCGTTGTTCGTATCCATTGTATAGTTGTCTTGTTCTTATAGTACATGATAAACATGGGTCACTTCTGACCCCATTTGTTCTCTCGTTCTTTATAATGGCGTCCACTCTGTAAAGCCCCCAGTTGGCTATGCTCTTCTAATAATGGGGTCACGTAACCGCCAGTTGCTGTTTTCTCTTTGAGATCTGGGGTCACGTGAAACCCCGTTCTCAGCATTGGATGTGCTTTAACATATTGACAGTTCCTATTTCTTTACGTTGTATCAAACGTAGACAGCTATTGCTGTTCTAATGCAGTTGCCAGATACATTGGGAGATATATATAATATAATATATATATATAACTACTCTATTATGTATACAGGTATTTATTATAAACCCTATTATAATCAAAATATAATTAATTGTATATATTTAATTTTAGCAGTTCTACTTTTTATCACAAGTATTATATATTATCATATTATTAATAATATTATATATAAACCATTACAAAAGACTGACTAATTGTTCCAACATAGCTATTTCCTCTGAAAGTCTTATAAAATATTACCTATATACCTCTCATAGGATAAATCTTTTCCATTATCTATATGATATATATACCTGCTATTAAAAATAATAAAACCGCGCTTTTTAAACTGTACAATCTATCCCGTGATATATAATTATTTCGTATAAATTATCAAAGCCATTGATTATTAATCGTTTTCGTTTAAAACCATATAATTATATTTATTGTAATAATAATAACCTATTATTATTATAATATCTATTATATATAATTATTATTATGTATTTAATTATTTAATTTATTAATTATTATTATTATTATTAAATTATTTTAATAATTATTATATTTAATTATATTATTATTATTTTTTAATTAGATTTGAATTAGAGATTTAAGGGAGTTTATAAACTCTACTCTTGAGGATTTGGGTCCTTATTTCAATTAGGCTCTTCTGTTGCTTGTTTCTTTGATATTGGGTTACGTACCCAATTTACAATCATTTTTTTATTTCATATTAATTAGGTTATGAGTGTTAATATTGACCTCCAGTTTGATTGGATTTTCTTTATTTATGATATGGTCCACATTTGAACCTCTTTAGCTCTTTGTGATTTCTTTTATTTTTCATTTATTTCATTGAGTTATTTATTATATTGAGTGGGGTCTTTCAGTGTGAGTTGTACCCTAATTTAGGAGACCTTGATTTTTCTATACATTTATGGTGAGTTTCACATTATATCCATTCACTCTAGTTCACTTTGTGTATCTCTTTATATTGGGTTAGGTGACCCTAGTTGCTGGTTCTTTATATTTTACACCACCCCAGCTGCTTGCCTTTTATATTGTAAGTTTCTTGTCTTAACATGGGGTCCACTCTGAGCGCGCGACTTTTGTGAGTGATTATTTGTATTTCTATTTTATTTATTGGGATGTAATCGGATTAATTTTATTAACTCTCATATTTATTGCTTTGCTCCTTATTTAATTATATGAGGTTATTTTAGGTACTCGCTAGTTTTGCATTTATTTTTTTATTATTAATATTTGATATTAATCACTATACTATTATATGTTATACTTTATATTATTATTATTATTATTATTTTTATTTATTGTTTATTTGCTTTAAATATTGATAGTATTTTCTTTTACTTTAACTGTTTGAGTAATCATTACATGTGTACAATCTCATATGTATTTGCATTTTGATTTCTTATGCAGATTCTTTTGCGAATTATTTACATTTGGGAGTATATATATTAATTTATATTTAATATATATATAATATTATTTTAATTTAATTAAATTTATAATTATATTATATTATATATTATTTTTATTATATATTATATTATATTTATAATTACTACTATTATATAATACTCACCTATATATATATATATATATATATATATACCCTATACTATATATATATATACCCCTCACCCTATATATTATATATATTTTTATAAGTGGGGCACTGCTAACGATGGATTTATTACTTTTTTTCGGGTCTTTAATTAGGCTTCTTCTGTTGCTTGTTTTTGATATTGGGGTTACGTAACCCCATTTACATAGTTCTTCATATTGGGTTATTTGACCCCAGTTGATGGTTCTTTATATTGAGCTCACCTGACCCTAGCTCTTATTTACTTTATTTTTTTCATTTTTTCTTTGTTTTTTATATTGGTTATTTTCCTATGTTTCTGTTTTTCTATATTGGGGTCACGTTACCCAGTTGCCTTTTCCTTTAATATTGGGGGCAATTGGTTGAGGCCCATAGTTGCTGAGTCTTTATATTAAGGGTCAGAGTGTACTCTCCAACATGCATTTAGATATTGTTCTTTATATTGTCAGTTTCTTTCTTGTTCTTAACATTGGGGTCAGTTGACCCCATTGTTTGTTCTTTATACTGGGGTCACTTGACCCCATTGCTTGTTCTTTATAATCCAGCACCATTTCCCGTTCCTGGGTGTGAAGTCACGTCACACCGAGTAGCTTTTTTAATACTGGTGAGGTCTCTCGGGTCGCTACGTGAACCCAGTTACTTGGCCTTTACACTATTGTCAGTTCTTTCTTCTTTACGTTGTCTACTCCTTATACTTTTGAACATCTAAGATTTGCTATGTTCTTTTTATACGAGGCAGTATGTGACACTAGACAAACATGTTGCGCATAGTTAGCCTCCTCCCTATATATATCATATATCTACAAATTGCATATAATTACTATTTTCACTATGATATAGTATACTAATATATATGTAATGTGTAATAGATGTAATATGTTATATTAGAGTATAACAAAGGTGAGATCATTCTTAAAATTAATAGTTTTATTCTAAATTAAATAAGCCTTATCTATTGTTAATGTGAGTATAATTCCTTCAGTCCATATGTTATAATATATAAAATAATATATTATAATTTTATACTTTCACTTTTATCTTAGCCAATTCTGGTACTGTATCAAAAATTATATATGAAATCAGTATTTTAAAAATTATATATTTTTTGGTTATTTATTAAAATGAGAGACAATTTATAAATATAATATATAATTCTCCCCATAAATAATATTATTATATAATATATAATATCACGTATATTAGAATAATTTAGTATTTTTATAAGTGGGCACTGGTAACTCGATGGATTTATAGTTTACTCATTTTTTCTTCGGCTCTTTAATTGAGGACCTATTCTTGCTGATTGTGTTTATGTTTCCCCTTTCGATTATTGGGGTTACGGTAACCCCATTTCACACATATCCTTCTATTATTTGGTTGTTGATTTATAATGACCCGCCAGTGTTGAGGGTGGTCTTTATATGTAGATTCCAATCCTGACCCACTGAGCTCTTGTTGTGTCTTCTAATTTTTTCATTTTCTGTTTTTGAGTAGTTTTGGGGTACCTATCGTGAACCCACTAAATTTGCCTTTTTCTTATGGGGTCACGTTACCGACGCTTGCCTTCTTTGCTATTTGCAATTCACAAGGTTTCTTTCTTTAAGAGATTATAATTGGGGGTCTAATGGAGTTTTGTACTCCTAGTCAGAGACTCGTGTGTTTTGTGCTATTTTGGGGATCAACGTGACCCGCGAGTGCACGTGTGTCAGTCTTTATATTGTTACTTTATTTAATTACTGCTACATGTAGAAAAGGTTTTGAGTAGATCACTGTGTGACCCCATTGTTGACCTTGTCTCCTTTTATAATGGGGTCACGTACCCCAGTTGCTTGCTCTTTATAATGGGGTCCACGTAACCCAGCATCGTGTGCTCTCTCTAATATATCTAATATTGAAACAGGTATACCATATTTGGATTTGCAATATTGACATGATTTCTTTTTTCTTTACGTTGTTTATAGTGAAACAGTCGCTGAAGTATTGCTTTGTTTCTTAATGCAGTTGCCAGATACTTTGAATAATAATACTATATATAATATATAATAATATAATAACTTATAAAATAATCTCCTATCAATTATCTCTTTAAATATAGTAACTCAAGGTTACTTAGAAATAATATAATTTACAATTTAAAACTATTATAGCTTATCTTAGAATAACTAATTATGCATTAATACTTTTTTACTCTTAAACCTGGCATCTCACCATTTGATTGACCTTCACATGACACTTTGAGGTCTCTGCAAGTGCCAGTAAAAGTATGCCTGCGTGCAAAT
The DNA here is from genome assembly GCA_015478945.1 of Trachelipus rathkii. Taxonomy (NCBI): domain Eukaryota; kingdom Metazoa; phylum Arthropoda; class Malacostraca; order Isopoda; family Trachelipodidae; genus Trachelipus; species Trachelipus rathkii. Next base: position 52,781 of record JABUQX010034394.1, read on the forward strand.
TCGGTGCCATTTTTCTCAGGTGTAGAAGACGTTCTTTTCGGGCTCCGTGTTAAATTAGGCCTTCTCTGTTGCTTGTTTCTTGATATTGGGGGTACGTAACCCATTTACATATTTTCATATTGTTTATTTAAACCTTCTAGTTGATGGTTCTTTATATTGAGGTCAACTGACCCTAGCTCTTTGTTCTTTTTTTTCATTTTTCTTGTTTTTTATATGGGGGTCTCGTGACCCTAGTTGTCTGTTTTCTATATTGGGGTCACGTACCCCAGTTGCTTGTTCTTTATTGGGGTATGACCTTAGTTGCTGGTTCTTTATATTGGTCAAGTGACCCCAGCTGATTGTTCTTTAATATTGTCAGTTTCTTGTTTCTTAACATTGGGTCACTTGACCCATTGTTTCTTTATAATGGGGTCAAGTAACCCCGACCCATTGTTTCTTTATAATGGGGTCCGTAACCCCAGTAGCTTTTTCTTTTAATATTGGGGTCCCACGTGAACCAGTTAGCTTGCTTTACATATTTGTCAAGTTTCTTTTTCTTTAGGTTGTATCACGTGACACTAGTTGCTTGTTCTTAATGGAGTTGCCAGATACATAGGACCCTTTCCAACATAGCGCAAGAAAATTAAAAAAAATAATAAATTATAATAGTAACCCAGGAAACCTATTCTCTCTAATCGTTTTAAGAGGAATAAAATTGGAGTTTTTAGAGCCAATATAAACAAATAATTATATAATCAATTATATCGTACATAAGAGTTTGAAAATATGTTAATTTGGGTATATATATACAAAGTACCCCGTAGCAAATGTTAATTTATTTATTATATATATAATATATATCGGACATAGAGAATAGATTATATATAGTAGACCTAATAGAGTAAAAATATTATAGCACTAATCTTTTTTAGTAAGTGTCACTTGTCTAACATAGTCTCGTGGATGGTATTGAGTTTACTCGTTCATACGAGGATCTTAACACTTAGGATTCTTTCTGTTTGCTTTGTTTCTTGATATTGGGGTTACGTATACCCCATCTGTGAGTGATTCTTTCCATATTTGTTTGCTTTTTGCTTGACCTCCACAGTTGGATGGGTTCTTTATATTGAGTCACTGACTCCCTAGCGCGAACTTAGTTCCTCAAATTTTTCATCTTTTCTTGTCTGTCTCTCTTTTAATTATTTGTTGTAGAATCATCGTGACCTGCCTAATTGCCTGTTTCTCACTATATGAGGATAACAGTTTACCCCCATCCCTCTAGTTGCTTGCTGTGCTCCTTTATGTTCAAGTGTTAGAGAGGCAATGGTTACCTCTTCCAGTGCGTGGTTTCTTGTATTCAATTTCTGAAGGAGATCAATGCTGATCCTGCGCGCACTCAGCTAGCTATATGCTTTTCTTAATAATATTGTATCCAAAGATACTTTTCTTCAATTGTTTTGCCTTATTTTTTGGGGTTTTTTTCTTAGAACCCATTGGGGTCAACTAGACCCATTGTAATGTTATCATATAATGTTCTTTAAGGTAGGGGAGTCAAGTAAACGTTCCATAGTTGCTTGACTCTTTTATAATGGGGTCTTGACGTAACCCCAGTTGTCTATTTTTCTTTATATTCGGTAGAGGTTCATCAGTATATATAAACCAGTCTACTTTGTTCCACATTATATATATATTCATCACGTTTCCTTCTTAATCATTATACGAATTGTGTAGTTCACTCAATGAACACAGCTAGTGTCTTGTTTCTTAATGGCAGTTGCCAAGATAGCGATGGAGGGACGATATATAGGGGAGTATATATACATATAATATATATATTATATAATATAAGGGGTATTATAATATATATATACTATAATATATATTATCTATTATATATATAATATTATATACTACCATATAAATTTTTATAAGGTGGGCACTGCTAACTCGATGGATTTATACTTTTCGGTCTTTAAATTAGGCTTCTTCTGTGCTTGTTCTTGATATTGGGGTTACGAAACCCCATTTACTCATATTTCTTCATATTGGGGTTATTTGACCCCAGTTTGATGTTCTTTATATTGAGGTCACCTGACCCTAGCTCTTTGTTCTTTATTTTTTCATATTTCTTGTTTTTTATATTGGGGTCTCGTGATCCTAGTTGCCTGTTCTCTATATTGGGGTCACGTTACCCCAGTTGCTTGTTCTCTTAAATTGGGGTTAGGTGACCCTATGTTTTGTCTTGGTTCTCTTTATATTGGGTCAACGTGACCCCGCTGCTTTGTTCTTTATATTGTCAAGTTTCTTGCTCTTCGATTGGGTTGACCTGACCGAATGTTTATCATCTCAATAAGTGGTGTCCCTTAATCCCCCAGTTGCTTGTTCGTGTTAGTGAGAGGGGGTCACGTAATCGCGCAGTAGCTTTTTCTTTATATTGGGGTCACGTGACCCAGTTACATGCTTTACATATTGTCAGTTCTCTTTTCTCTTTTACGTTGTTTATAACGTGACACTAGTTCTTTGTTCTCTTGGAATAGCAGGTTTGCCAGACAAACAAGCTAGATGGGGAGATATAATATATTAACTAAATATGTTCCTATTGATAATTTGTTAGTTCGATTATGTTAATTTAAAAATATAAGTTGATAAACTTAAGTTTTATCACCTATACTATATATATATACTACATAAAAATTATAGTATATATAGTATAATATAATATAATATATATACTATATATAGAAGTAATAGTAGAAAAAATATTTTATCCTTGTTGTTCCTCACTTAATAAGGTGAGTACTATATTATTATATAAGTGAGGCATTTTTATAAGTGGGACACTGCTAACTCGATGGATTTGTACTTTTCGGGTCTTTAAATTTATGGGCTCTCTACTGATTGCTTATCTCTTCGAGAAAAATTATTGGGGTACTGTCACAGAGCTCATTTATACAATATTGCTTCCATATTGGGTTATTTGACCCCAGTTGATGGTTCTTTTTATTGAGGTCACCATCATTCCATTTGCTTCTTTTGTTCTTTTATATTTTATTCCATTTTCTTGTTTTTTATATTGGGGGTCTCGTGACCTTGCAACTAATTGCCTGTTTTCACGCAACTATAGTGAGAGTCACACGTCTCTCTTACTACTCTTCGGCACAAGTTTGGCTAAAATGATTTGCTTTTCGGTGATGTGGATAAGATGGGGGGTTAGGTGACCCAGTTGCCTGTTCCTTTATATTGGGTCCAAGCTGACGTCCCAGCTGCTTGTTTTCTTTATTAGGTGTTCACAAGATTTCTATAATGTTCTTTTAACATTGAGGAGTCACTCTGCGAAGCCGCTATCTAGTTTGTATCTTTAATAATGGGACGTATCAACGTAACTCCCAGTCTTGCCCTTTGCTAATCATAATGGACACGTTAAACCACCCAGTTGCTTTTTCTTTATATTGTCACCATCATCTAACCCGGTTACTTGCTTTACATATTGAGATCTCATGTTGTGCCATAATTATACTTTCATACTCGCGCGGAAATTGTTGCGCTCTATCACGTGACACTAGTTGAGAATAGGGTCTCCGTTGAATAGCGTCATGTCTCGGTGCCCAGATACATTGCGGAGACTAATATCATGATTTACTAATTAATCAATTATTGATTTTCCTCCTTGGCTCTCTAAAAATGATGTGGGGCTATGCCTCTGCTACTTATCATTCTTGTATTTATATTCACAAATTATATATAATAGTATTAGTTATATATATATATATATATAAGTATTATATATATATATATATATATATATATATATATATATAGCGTCTAACTATTATATAGACTATATTATTACAACACATATAGATATAATGGATAATTCTCATCTGCCAGTTATCACATAAAGTTTACTATCCTTTTTTTTATAAGAACAATCCATTTATATACTCTATATATATACATTCCTCTATATATATATATCTCATTTTTACTCATCACTCTGGGCCACTGTTGTGTGCGAGCGCATAAGAGGTATGGAATCATAGTTACTTTTCGGAGTCTTTAAATTAGGCTTCTTCTGTTGCATGTTCTTGATATTGGGGTTACGTTTTCACACTCACCCCCATTTACATATTCTTCATAATTGGGGTTATTTGACCCAGTTGCTGGTTCTTTATATTGAGCTCACCTGACCCTAGCTCTTTGTTTTTTATACTGTTTTTTCTCTCATTTCTCTCTTGCTTTTTTATACTGGGGGTCTCGCGTGACCCTCAAGTTGTCTGAGTAATTCCTAATATTTGGGTCACGTTACCATCGCCAGTTGCTTGTTCTTTATATTGGGGTTAAAGGTGACCCTTGTTAGCTGTGTGTTGATACGTTTAATGTTGGGTCAAGTGGACCCCAGCTGATTTGTTGCTTTGTAAATCATTGATACAGTTGTCGTGGTCCCATCTTAACATTGTGCGCGCGCAGCTAGTCTAATCCCCCATTGTGCTGTCTGTCGTAAATAAAATGGAATGACTGCACGTAACCCCCAGTTTGCCTTCGTTCTTGTATACACTGCGGTCCACTTACCATATCTCCAGTAGCTATTTCCTTATCTTTAATATTGGGGTCTCACGTGAACCAGTTACTGGCTTTACAATTGACAGTTTCTTTTCTTTACGTTGTTATCACGTGACACTAAGTTGCTTGTTCTTTATGCAGTTGCCAGAAACATTGGGAGATATAATATAATAAAATAATATAAATATTTTATATAATATAAAAATAATAACAATAAAATATATAAAATATATACATATATACTTATAATTATTATATATATATATTTTATATATTATATATATAATTATATAATATATACTGTACTATATAAATATCTGATACTTTGGCTAAACAGGAATAATATAGTAACACGCTATCCATCTAAATTGAGACTGTATATCATTATTATATATATTTTTATAAATATTTTTAAATTTAAGTACGTGCTCCTATTCATTTAAAGGATTCTTAGGAATATAAGATTTTGAGGTATTATTCTTTCCCTTATACTGATTAATTTATGATTATAATTAAATTTATTATATATTATATAGTTTAAACTATCTTTATCATTGTTCGCAAGGGGTAAATTATATATTTAAGATAACGTAGGCGGGGTTAGTATAGGATAAAAGATAATATAGAGTAGTTTACTTTTTATATGATACTTTAGAAAAAGTCTCAAAAGTCTCATACTATAATTTGAATAAGTGGGCATGCTTAACTAGAATGAGATTTAGATTAACTTATTCGGTTCTTTAAATTAAGGACTTTCTTCTGTTGCTTATGATTCTTGATATTGGGGTACGTAAACCCATTATTACAATTCCTTCATATTGGGGTATATTCTATCCCCAGTATGTGTTTTTTAAATATTGAGCTCACCTGAACCCTAGCTCTTTGAGTTCTTATAATTTATTTCATTTTCTTGTATTTTTTATAATTGGGGTCTCGTGACCACTAGTGTCTGTTTTCATAATATTTGGGTCCGTTTCAACAGAGTTGCCGTGTTCTTTAAATTGGGGTTAAGGTGACCACAGTTGCTAGGTTCTTTATGTTGGGTTTCAAGTGAACCCCAGCTGATTGTTTCTTATATTAGTCAGTTTTCTTGTTACTATAACATTGGGAGTCAGTTGACCCATTTGTTTGTTCTTTATAATGGGTTCACGTAACCCAGTTGCTTGTTCTTATAATGGGTCACGTAAACCCCAGTAGCTTTTTTTCCTTTAATATTGGGGGTCCGTGACAACCCAGTTATCTTTGCTTATCATTTGACAGTTTCCTTTTTCTTTACGTTGTTATATTACGTGACACTAGTTGCTTGTTCTTAATGCAGTTTGCCAGATACATTGGAAGATATTATAATATATAATAAATATATATATATATAATATAATTTATATTTATTATATCTATATATATTATATATATATATATATAATATATTATTTATATATATAGTATATAATATTATAATATATAATTATTTATATATATTATATATATTAATATTATATATTTTTATAAGTGGGCCACTGCTAACTCGATGGATTTAGTACTTTTCGGGTCTTTAAATAAGGCTTCTTTTTGCTTGTTCTTGATATTGGGGGTTACGTGACCCCATTTACATATTCTTCAAATTGGGGTTATTTGACCCCAGTTGATGGTCTTTATATTGAGGTCACCTGAACCTAGCTCTTTGTTCTTTATTTTTTTTATTTTCTTGTTTTTTTATATTCGGGGTCTCGTGACCTAATTTGCCTGTTTTCTATATCTGGGGTCACGTTACCCCAAGTTTGCTTGTTCTTTATATTGGGTGTAGGTGACGCCCAGTTGCTGTTCATTATATTGGTCAGTGACGCCCAGCTGCTTGTTCTTTTTATTGTAAGTTTCTTGTTTCTAACCAATTGGGTCCACTTGACCCCATTGTTTTGTTCTTATAATGGGGTCACGTAACCCCAGTTGCTTGCTCTTTTATAGGGTGTCGGTAACCCCAGGTGCTTTTTCTTTATATTGGGTCACGTGAACCCAGTTACTTGCTTTAAAAAATGACAGTTTCTTTTTCTTTACGGTTGTTCATCACGTGAACACTAGTGCTTGTATTAAATGCAGTTGGCCAGATACATCTGGGAGATCATATAATATTATATATATATATATTATATATATATATTATATTATATATTATATATTATTTACAAAGATATCATTTTGGATATAAATATATATATATATATATATTAATATATATATATATATATATATATATTATATTAGATAATATATATATATATATATAATATAAATTTTTTATAATTGGGCAATGCTAACTCGATGGATTTAGTACTTTTCGGTCTTTAAATTAGGCTTCTTTCTGTTGCTTGTTTCTTGATATTGGGATCACGTAATTGTTTTACAATATTTTCAACAACGAACTGAAAAGAATTTTATGGTTCTTTATATTGAGGTCAACTGACCCTAGCTCTTTGTTGTTTCTTTTTTCAATTTTCTTTTTTTTTATTATTGGGGTCTTCCGTCACCCTAAGTTACTATGTATTTCTATACTTGGGGTCACGTTACCCAGTTGCTTGTTCCTTATATTGGGGTTAGGTGACCCCAGTCGCTGTTTCTTTATAATGGGTCAAGTGACCCCCAGCTGCTTTGTTCTTTTACTATTGTCAGTTTCTTGTTTCTTAAACATTGGGTCACTTGACCCATTGATTGTTCTTTAATAGGGGTCACGTAACCCCAGTTGCCTTGCTCTTAATAATGGGTCACGTACCCCGTTGCTTATTCTTTATATTCGGGGTCCACGTGACCCAGTTACTTGCTTTACAAATTGTCAGTTTCTTTTTCTCTTTACGTTGTTATCACGTAACACTAGTTGCTTGTTCTTAATGCAGTTGCCAGATACATTGGGAGATATATAATATATTATATAGTATTAGTATATATATATATTAATATATAATATATATATATATATATATATAATATATTATATTATATTATATATATATAATATATATATATATATATACTATATATATAAGTATAATATATATATATATATATATTAGATTTTTATAAGTGGGCACTGCTAACGATGGATTAAGTACTTTTCGGGTCTTTTAAAATTAGGCTTCTTCTGTTGCTTGTTCCTTGATATTGGGGTTGAACGTCACCCCATTTTACATATTTCTTTCATATTTGGGGTTATTTGACCCAGTTGATGGTTTTTATATTGAGGTCACTTGACCCCTCTCTTTGTTCTTATAAATTTTTTTTTCATTCTTGTTTTTTTAATATTGGGGTCTCGTGACCCTAGTTGTCTGTTTTCTATATTGGGGTCACGTTACCCAGTTGCTTGTTCTTTATATTGGGGTTAGGTGACCTCAGTTGCTGGTTCTTTATATTGGGCCAAGTGACCCCAGCTGATTGTTCTTTATATTGTTCAGTTTTTCTTGTTCTTAACCATTGGGGGCACTTGACCGCTTGTTTTGTTCTTTATAATGCGGGTCAACGTACCCCAGTTGCTTGTTCTTTATAATGGGGTCCGTAATCCCAGTAGCTTTTTCTTTATATTGGGTCACGTGACCCAAGTTACTTGTTCTTTATATTGTCAGTTTCTTTTCCTTTACGTTGTTATCACGTGACACTAGTTTCTTGTTCTTTATGCAGTTGCCAGAAACATTGGGGATATATATATATATATTATAATAATTAATATATATATATATATATAATATATATATATATATATATATATATATAGTTAATATAATATATATATAATATATATATAATATATAGTATATACTAATATAATATTATAAATATATAATTATATATATATATATATATTATATCATATAATATATATATATTTATATTTATATATATATATATTATATATAATATATATAATATAGTATATAGCTTATAATATATATATATATTTATATATATATATAATATATTATATTATAATATATATATATTTTATAAGTGGGCACTGCTCCAACTCGATGGATTTAGTACTTTTCGGGTCTTTAAATTAAGCTTCT
>JABUQX010034395.1:0-5000 GCA_015478945.1 Trachelipus rathkii
CCCTTCGCCCCGGATGTAGCCTCCAGAGCGCTCAGTTGTGAGATAGGTGGTAGATATGGGATGACGTTGGTCTGGCCAAAACGAGTTGATTGGTATTTGGCCGATCTATAAAGTCAGGTTTCTTTTTGGTTCAGCTTTGAATTATTTAGATCCAAGCGGAGTGAGACGAGAGTGAGGTTCTTCAGCGAAGTGTTTTGGTAAGTTAACATTCTTATTTCTATAATTTCCTGTGATTATATGATATTTATATAATATATATATATAATATATTATATATTATATATAATATATATATATATAATATATGTATTATATATAATATATAATATATATAATATATATATATATATATGTTAACTGGTATCAATTAAAGATTGATACTTATTTTTTGGAGGAGGGGAGGGGAAATTAGGTATTTAAGTAATAAATATGTAATAATACATTTGGAAGCAGAATGTAAAAATATGTTTTTGAGAATTTGATTAAATTTTTGTACAAAAAAGTGAAAAGTCTTTTAATCCCTTTTAATGGACATTGAGCTTCTTTTTTAAATACTCTTTCCAAAAATGTCATTACTTTTTATGCAAATATCTAATTTCTCCAATAAAATATAGGAGTACTAATCTCATGAATATGTAGCATATAGGCCCATATATATATATAATAGCAAATATATATAGATATGTTCATGTACTTTTTAGTATAGTACTGTGATGATAGTGAGCTATAGGTTTTTTATGAATTATATTTATGAGTAGATGGCGCGTTATATAGTATATAATATTATAATAATTATATATATATAGTATATAATATATATATATATGGCCCCATTTCCACTTTGGCGGGGGGGCCCTATGACTCTTAGTTACGCCACTGTATATATATATACTATATATAATATATTATTATATATATATACTAATATATACTATATATATGAGGCGTTAATTTTGATGAGTAGTATATATATATATATATATATATATATATATAATATATATATATTTTATATATAATATTATATATATTATATATATAGAATATAAAAAAAATAGATGGAAGTTATACAAAAATAACTAATAAAACAAAAATAAAAAAAATTATATATATATATATATATATATATATATATATATATATATATAAATTTTATTAATAATGTAATATATATATATAATATATATATATATATATATATTATATATATATATATATTTATATATATATATATATAATATATATATATATAATATATAATATATATATGTATATATATACCATATATATATATATATTATATATAGTATATATAATATATATATATATATATATAATATATATATATATATATATATATATATATATATATATATATATTGCATTTTTTAACATATCGGGAAGAATAGTTGGAGTTAATTGCAATGATAAACAGTGAATATGCTGCATTAGATTAGTTAGGTTCGATTTGGTGAACTTTCTTTTCCTTTTAGGTTAAGATTGATTAGGTTAAGTAATGTTAAGCTTTGTTAGGTATTATTAGATTAGCTGCAGCATCTATTTTAAAATTTAATTTTTTATTATTATTATTATGTTCATTCGTATTACCGTTCAAAATTAATAATAAATTGTAAAAAAAAGCCATTAATAATAATAATAATAATAATAATAATAATAATAATAATAATAATAATAATAATAATAATAATAATAATAATAATAATAATAATAATAATAATAATAATAATAATAATAATAATAATAATAATAATAATAATAATGAATAATAATAATAATAAAATAGATAAATAAATAAATAAATAAAAAAATAAAAATAAAAATAATAAAAATACCACCTTATAAATCAAAAATTTGAATTCGCCACCATTATTTACCTAAGAATCGATACCTTATTCAATAAAAAAAATGTAACATTGAGGTGAACTCAACCGCAGGTGAAGGTGCGGTACGGTACGGTGCGGGGCGGGGCTGGGTGAGGATGAAAACGAGGATTTATACCTGATTAAGAACTCGTTCAAACAGCAGACATAAATCATTGCTCACTGTGAAAAATGACAGACCATTTCAAAGGGTTCGGATCTGGCAACCTTTAGCTACTTTTAGCGACTTTTTAGACACTTCTGGAAACACTGCTATACCGTAGAGCTACAATTAACGACATCATTGTTTCAGTACACTGTGCTCGGAAACTATTATCGAGTCCCCGTCTTTAAATTTGACAACGCTGTATTTGGCAAATATTGAAGCTCTCTACCATTTCTTCTATTTTGATATTTACCACTTACAGTGTTGTCATATAGTATTTTTGCTTTTTTTTTTTTTATCTATACGTTTCAAAAGCATTGCTCAACAATTGTAAATAACTCTTTCAATCTTATCCTAGCGATTTAATAAAAATGTCATAAATTAATAAAAAAAAGGTATTATATCATATATATATATATAGTATAAATATATATAATATAATATATATATATATATTATATATATATATATATATATATATATATAGTTATATATATACTATATATATTATATATTATATATATATATATATATATATATATATATATTTGTGTTTCCTCCTCTCTTTGCTTACTTATGTCTAGTTTCTTTCAAATCGCCAATATCGGCCTGATGTTGATGGGGCGACTTCTTCTTCCTTTTCTGTCAATAGTTGTATTACCCTTCAGGGTTCTGTCTTAATCACCTACTTTGATTCCGAGGATATCGACTCTTATCTTCTCAAGCACCAACACTACTCTATTCTACGTCTTATGCCTGTGACTCGACCCTTCATTCTTCAACTCATTTCAATTCTGCTCCTTCTTTTACTTCTAGAATTGCCTCTCGTCTTAATCTTTCCGATTCTATTCTCGCTGATCTGGATAGAATTTCCAGGTGGGGTCGTCTGAACCTTGTGAAATTCAATTCTTTAAAAACTCAACTTCTACAAATCTCTCTTGTTAAGACAACCTTGCTAACTTCCATAATCTCTTATTCGACGGTTCTCTGTTCTCTCCCTGTTGACAATATAAAACATCCTTGGCCTTAACATAAACAAAAAAATGTCTTAGAAACCTCATATCACAACGGCTGCTAGGGCGGCCTCAAAGAAACTGGGACTGTTTAGACTGTGAGACTTTTTTTCCTCTTCTCAATTGCTCCAGCTATACAAGGGCCTCATCCGCCCTTGTATGGAGTACTGCTCTCATATCTGGGGGGGGGGGGTCTTGGTTTCACCCGGCTTTTGGATAGGGTCGAGTCAAAGGCCAAAAGGCTTATAAAATCTGTTCTGCACTTTCCCAGTTCACTTGACCCTCTTTGCGGAGCGATGTTGGTGCTTTATCTCTTTTCTAAAGGTACCGAACGGGCAGGTGCTCGAGGGAGCTTATCAACTCGCGTAACCTCCACTTTACGTCGCCCTCGAGCCAACTAGGGATGCGTGTGTCGTGCACATGATTTTTGTGTTGATGTAGGTAACTCCAGGCTAGTTCACTGCGGTACTTCCTTCTTTCCTGCCACATCTGTTCTGTGGAATTCTCTTCCATCTTCTGTGTTTCCTGCTGAATTTAATCTCCCCCACTTCAAAGCCTGCGTCTGTGCTCATCTGCGTAATTTACTTTAGTTGTTGACTTCTGAGGCGTGCACCCCCTCCTTGAATAGGGCTCTGTGCGTGAGTGTGGTGACAATAAATATATATATATATATATATATATATATATATATATATATATATATATATATATATATTATATAATTATATATATATATCATATATATATATATAAATAGTTTATAATATATATATAATATATATATATATATTATATATATATAATATATATATATATATATTATATATATATATATATATAATATTATATATATATATATAATATATATATATATATATATATATATTTTTATTATATATATATATATATTATATATATATATATATCTCTATATAATATATATATATATATATTATATATTATACATATATATATATATATATATATATATATATATATATACATATATATATATATTATATATATATATATATATATATATATATATATATATATATATATATATATATATATATATATATATATATATATATATATACAGACACTAATAGTTACAGTTTGTAGAAGATTTTCTGTAACACCTGAATGAAAATCGTCCCTGACACCATTCCTGCTGATTATTATGTAAAATGACCTCCTGAATCCGAATATAACCCCGTTTTCCACCATCACCCACCGTTTTCGGGGGAGGCGCCCCCACCTATCTTTATAACTTTTTGATAATTTTGACGGATGATAAGGATTATTTTAGCCTTTACATTTCTTCTGAGGGGCTAGAGAAGTGAAAAATTCTTAAACATGAACATTTGTAGCAAGGAGGGATATTTGGGGGATTTGCCCCCTTAAATTGGAAAAAAATCATTAAAAATGATCGATTTTTCCGTTTTTTCGCAATTTTTCACTAATTTTCCACATATTCCAGCTTCCAGCCCCCCTCATCTGTCCCAAACAGCCCCGAGTAATAAAAATATACAGCAAAAATATATAGCAACAATAATAAAGATATATTGCAACAATAATAAAAATATATGGCAACAGTTCCAAAGATTCACTGTACCAAGCTGGCTCTCTCAATACTTCGTGCTCATAGGTTTGCACAGGAATTATTTCTAGACCTGACACCATTCCTGCTGATTCTTATGTAAAATGACCTCCTGAATCCGAAAATGATCCCCCGTTTCCGGGGGAGGCCTCTCACTTATGCCAAACACTCAAGTCTCAGTTTTAAAGTGGTGCTTTCCTGAGATAGCATGAGACTGTGATAAGGAACCACCCTTAACTGTGGCATAAAAAGAACTTGTTTCTTCATCATGGCAAAGCTACGTCTCTCATTCTTCACTTTACACCCGATAGTTTTTAACCCCTAACAGAGCACCATTT
>JABUQX010034396.1:0-51861 GCA_015478945.1 Trachelipus rathkii
TTAAATAAAGCTTCTAACCTTTAATTGGAGTTTTTATACTTTAGTAAACATTTTTTTGAGATTTATTGGAACCTTTGGTCTTAACCACCAGTGCTTTGTAAAGTCTACTCCTACATGTTATAATTGACGGAAAATGAATCTTACCTGCGCTTTAGAAAAATTTGTAAACTTAAGATTTCTAGATAAAATTTTGTATTAAGTTTAAATTTTTTTTGCAAACCACACAATCAGAAAAGAAAATTTTTTTTAATATGCTTTGTCCTCGAGCTGATGTAGTCCATTATAATTCCTTTAAGGTGCGTGAATTCTTGTCAGTTGGTACGCTTGAATGACCATATAATGTTTGCCATGCAAAAAGTGAGCATCTTCTCTACTATTTAGAGTTTGTAAGAGGTGATTTTTACACAACAGCACAGGGGTTCAACCATCAAATTCATATGAATTAGAATCGTGACAAACGACCTTGGTTCTTTATAATAGGACATTATTCATCAAGAAAAATGTTCAATCTGTTTACCAGATTCAGGAGGTTTCTCACTCGTAGATGGATCAATTTTATGCTTCCTTTTTTCAAAATAGATTGGTTCTCAAAAGACTCCTGTTGCATAATTTTTATTCAATACAAAAGAGCTTTCTCATCACAATCGATATTATATGCTATATTCTCTTGTTTTTAGTCCAAAAAATCTGATAGAGCAGTAGCACAAACACTAAGAAGAGACCCAAACTTGAAATTTTGACATATTTAGTACGGGAGGATCTTTGGCTTCTGAACTATAGAAAATACGGGTCACTGGAGTCGATTCCCTGATTTCTTAATCAAAACTACGGCCATATGAAGCAACTCGAACAAGCAAGCCAAATCTGGTCCCGAAAGACCAAAAAATGAAGTTTTCTTGGAATTATCAGAGAGGGTTATTACTCTCTTGTATAGTAAAATCGCCTGCGGGATTTCTTCGACGCACATACAACAATTCTGGACCATAGGTAACATTCATTTTTTAATGAAGAAACCATTAGTGAGTGTCCTGAATGCGGTTCCTCACAAAAATTTGCTTGTTCTTTTGTCCTTTTCAGAATCCATTGCAATGTTATTTGCGAATCAGAAAAAATATTGACGGTCTGAAACTGAACATCAGGAAAACTTTCAAAACTGAAGGCAAACATTTTAATGCAAGAAAAACCGACATCAGTTCTAAACAAGGGCAATGTTCTTCCTTCAGGGCGCTATCTTACCTTACACATTACAGCTATTATCATTAAGGTGCAAAAATATTGACAATAACCCACTAGCACTGTGTGCTAGCGTCACAAAAAAATATTCAAGACAAGTTTTATTTTAGGGAGGTTATATGACATGATCTTGGAAACGTTTTTTCATTAAGGCCAGACAGATCCTTTCGAAGCTTTCCCAGGATTTTTATTTCTGGGTCCACTTCATCATCCCACTTCATTAGCGGCCGTGGAAAGGTTGTTAAGTCAAGGCTCTGAGATTCTAAGGGCAATTACTGCAGGGCTCATCACATTTCATTTCTTTCCTCGTGACTGCTTGATATCAAGACTTCCACGCATAAAAAACAGTAATTGATAATGCAAGAGGGTCAAACAATTTTGATACCTCAGAAAGTAGTTGCTTTTTGGAAGTAATGGACTGAAGTGATACTTCACTCAACTTGAGAATGTCCTGATGAGGATCATACAGATAACCTAATATTCTTTCCTCGGCGCACTGATGAGCAGGCAGAAAGTTTTCCTTCACTTTCAAATAAAGCCCTGAGCTCGGGGTTATTAGTGTTCCACGAAGAAAGGTCAAAGCCACCCTCTTTCATACGAGAGATTGCCTGGAAAGAAATGTTTTTAAGTACGTCCTCCAGAAGAATGTGTAACAGCAGAAATATCAAATCATATTAAATTATCTTCAGGTAGATATGAACAAAGATCAGAAGTTAGTAAACTGATATGCCAGCATGATGACGAAATGACTGCGATTCACAAAACGAAGACTTTACTGCTAATAAATGCCCCTAAAATATGATGGTAGTAGAATGCGATAAAGTCCACAATCTTACCATTTCTTCAGACCAAGAAAACAAAATCTATTTTGTCCCCTCACAGTTTTGAGACGGTATCTGACACAGGTATAAGCTTTGGAAATAGTCGGCCAATACAACACACTTTGTTGGTCAAAAAGAAATAAGAACGGCAGGAAGAGCAGAGTCAAAGAAGATCGAACTCCATGTATGAGGCCTTGATGTCAAAGACACGGAGACCACACCCACGTTAAACTACATTGAAGACTGGCGCGCAGTTGTGTTAGTAACTTGCCAGCCGTCTTTATTACAGGGGCGGAGTATGAACTTGGAGAGTTATTATAGATTTGTGAGAGGGATACTTGAATGGGCTCAATTATCCCCTCACTCTGTATTGTTTGAAAACATCCCCATATACAGATAATGCAGTATGAGAGACCCTGTCTTTCCTCAGACGTTTTTTAAACATCCAAACGACAATTCAATGTAGCTAAGGCTACAATGATAATTAGAAGGCACTTAATTGAGATTTTCATACCATGGTAACTCTACATGATATTTTTTCCATCTCTAAACTCGATTGTCTGATAGAATTTTGAATGAACACTTCGTCGATAGAGCCCTGATCTGCTGTTTCATTTATACCTAATGATTCGAGGCTGTAGATGTTTTCTAGTCCCAAATCGACATCTGCATGATTATGTGTATGCAGAAGAGGGTCAAAATAAGATGCAGAAGGATCGATGATGGTGTTCACTAAGCTTTCGTGGCCTTTTGGTCTTGTGTCAGTTTAGAAATGAACGAAGTTAGTGTTCTAATATCTCTCCTGTCACGATCTCCCTTGAGGAGAGGTTTCAACATCAGATTGCTCTTCATCCAAAAATGACCAATTCTCTGAGAGGGTCAAAAACGATTTGGTTGAGGCTTGGGACCATAATGGGACAAATCGTTGCCATCAATAAAACATATATATTCAAATATAAAAATATTTAAACAAAAAAATACAAAATTCATAGACAAACAGAAAAAAAAAATAAAAAAAACAACTTACAACTAAAAAATAAAACTAAAATGCTGCTTATTATATATTAATTATTTATTACAATAAAATTGTAGGAAAATATAAAACAGAATAAGATAAAAACTATACCAAAAAAAAAAACCAAACAAACTAAATTTATTAGCTTAATGGAAGAAAAAAAAAAAATTTAAATTAAAAATATAAAGACAATAAAAAAAAGAAGAATGTGCTGCTTTAAAGGACATAAAATTGACGAGTAAGAAGAAATTAATAAATATACCTGCCACAAACTAATATTTTATAGAAAAACTTCTAAAAAGAGATAGTTAAATGGACGAACTTTAGACGATGACTGGTTAGAAATTGTAGTTTAAGGTTGACAATTGACTCTTTATTATAAGGATCTCAGGTGCACTTAGCATTGGACCAGTTTATAGCCTGGGCTGACCGGATGTAGTTGGTTTAGTCCAGATAACTGGAAATGGTTTGTAATTGTGGCAGATGCGATGTCTTATTCAGTATCTCAAGAAGCAATTTACAAAAAATCATTGAGTCGGAGGTTATTTGAAACGATAAAGCCATATAAGAAATAACCTGACCACGGGGGTTATTATTTTTGGCGGGGGGTTTCACTTGTCCTCTGGAGTCGAATTTTGAATATCGCGCTTGATATTTTTGGACGACAGCATCTGACTGTTACACCCTTCCCCGAAGAATCGTGACGGCGGAACTCGTCGAACCCTTCTTAGTCACATTTTTCCCTGCCCACACCGTCGAACGCTTAACTGCCCTCCTGCACTCTGCATTTATTTTGCCTTTCTCATCACCTATCCTGCCAGATGTGATTTGGGATAAGAACAAACATTCCCTCAGAACCTCGTAATCTTAGGATCTAATTGACCATAGTTTAACAAAATATGAAATCGTGGGGTCTTTGCATAACAATTATTTCCAAAACTGAATCAAATGGAGTTTATAGAGTAATGGAAAATATCTATTAAGTTACCTACTATATACTGGAACTGCACATCTCTCAATGTAAATGCCTCTAATATCGAATGTAGCTAGTACATTTCGTGGAAGTTAAAAAACGTCTGGAAGACAGGGTTCTCATATCATTGCTTAATGGGGATGTTTTCAACACAGTACTACAGTAGGAAGGATGATAATTGGAGCTACTTCAATATATCGCCCTCAAAATCATATAATACATTCAAGTTTCATACACCATATATCCGCCTGTAAATATAAAGACTGCTTGCAAGTATTACAACCATAAAACTGCGCCCATAGATCTCAAACTGTAGTTTTATAAGAGTGGGTGGTCTCTGTATGAAATCAGCCCATATCATCGAATGTCGATCTTTTAGAACTCTCTCTTCGCTACTTCTTCTTTCTTTTAGACCAACTTATTATGTTGTATTGGCCGATATTTCCAAAGCTTCCTTGCAGATCCGTTCAAAGTGGATGGGCGGATAATGCCGATTTGTTTTCTATGGGAGAAAATGGGTATATTCTTTCTACTTATACCGTGTCATGTAAGTATTTAGGTTAAAACAGTGATGGGCTGAAAGTATTTTTCGATTTTGCTTATTGGTTAGCGAATTGATTTGATTAGAAAATATCTCCCCCTTTTAGAGTGCCTTCCAAATTATATTGTTGTATTATTCTTTTACCAAGTTTTGTATTGATTTATGAAGCTTCATTATTATAACATTATTTTTGTCCTCACAGAGACCTTCCGTATGAAAGAGGGTGGCTTTGACCTTTCTTCGTGGAACACTAAGTAACCGTCCTGAGCAAGGGCTTTATTTTAAAAGTGATTAAGAAAATTACATCTGAATACAAGTGCGGGCCGTGAAGGAAAGAGTATTAGGTTATTCACTACGTATGATCCTCAACAGGAATCAATTCTCAAAGTTGATGTAAGATCACTTATCAAGTCCATACTCAAAAGGTAAACATTTTTCATGAGGTATCAAATTGATTTGACCCTCTGCATTATTTATTCCTGTTTCTATCGTGGGCGTCCTTCTATAATGAAGTAAAGACAGTGGGAAAAAGAAATGAATGGGACTGATGATAGGTGGACCTACAGAAATAAAAAAATTCATGGATAAGCTATAAATTCCGATCTGTCTGTGACTTTAAATGTATATAAATTGATTATTGAAGATTATTTTGCTTTCAATCTAAGAAAATTTTATTGAAATTTTATTTTTTATCTCTGTCAGATAAAATGAATTTGTAGGTAATTTTGTAACAATCTTAATAATCGTGCAAAAAGATGGCACCATTTTATTGTAAGTTATTTTGTTTCTCAAAGGCCAAGTTAACTTAACTAACACATCTGAAACGAGTAACCATTGCCTTGTATTTAGACTAGATGTCCTGGTATTTTTGCCTTAAAAATGTTGCTCCAGTTGGAAAAAGTTCCTGATGTTCAGTTTTCTAGACACGTCAATCTTGTCTGATTCAATAATTCGCAATGGATTTGAACAAATGGAAAACCCTAGTGTTGGACAGAGTGCAGTGCATTCAGGACATATCACTCATGGTTTCTTCATTAAAAATGAATTTTCACTCCATCATTCATTGCGTTTGTATGTGCGATATCAAATATATATACCACCAGTACCCGTATTATCTATACAATATAGGAAGATAATAAACCCTCTCTGAATCACAAAGGAAAACTCAGTTTGTGGATCTTGGGGACCATGATTAGCTTGCTTATTTTAGAGTTACCATTCATATTAGGGCCTAGTTTTGATTAAGAAATTCAGGATCGATCCAAAGATGACTCCCGTATTCTTCTATCTGTAATCAGGTGAAGCCACGGACCCCGTACTATATGATATCAAAAATTTACAAAGTTTAGGGGTCTACTTCTTCGGTTGTGCTTCTGACTCTTCTAGATATTGGCTAAAAACAAAGAGTTATTTAAGACATAATAATATCGATATGTGATAAAAAGCTCTTTATATTGCAAAAAATATTGCATACACAGGAGTACTTTTATTGAGAAAGGAAATTTCTACTTTTTTGAAAAGAGGCTAAAATTGATCCATCTATCAGTAGTGAGAATATTCTCTCGCGTAGAATGCATCAGTTAAACAGATATGAATCTATTTTCTGTTACGAATTGATATAATATGAGTATCTTTAATTAAAGAACCCAAGGGTCTTTGTCACGAATCTAAAATTTCTATAGGCATATATAGAGAATCTGCACCCTGGTTCTGTTTAATGAACACCACACATCTTACCACTCTACATTGAGAGACTCATTTTTGGCTGACACATTTTAAGGCATTCATGACTGACAAGAATCACGCTTAAAGGATATTGAATATTCATCAGCTCGAGAGACTAGTAAAAAAAATTCTATCATGAGGATTGTGTGGAGTTTTGAAAAAAATTTTATTATACATTATTTGACTTTTCACATCATATTTCTAAAATTACAAAATTAGTCACTAATAAGCTAGTAGAAACTCTCTTTTATACCGTCCCTATTAAACATGTAAAATATAGAGTTAGAGTATCTATTACAAAAGCCCCTTGCGTTGGTTCCGAACGAAAAGGCGTACCATATAAATCTCATATAAAAAAAATGTTTTCATAGAATTATAATACACTTGTCCACATCATTATAAGCAATATATCTAGATCTAGTACCAGATATGTCATCAAAGTCATTTGTACAAATCTTTATCAGCGTATCATAAATCGATTCTAGAAACCAAGGAGGCTTCCTGATATACATGAAGTAATACTATATAGTGAATAAGCCAACATTCCGTTCCAAAAGAAACATGACGCATGATGGAGAACACTTATTTGTTGTATCGAAGAAGGGCATAGGGAAGGTGCACCAGTGCGAATGAATTTCACACAATACACAATCTGAACATATTCGCTATATTCATAAAGTCCAATAGGACCCGGGAATCCGTGTGAGTGAAAGACTATTACGTCCGAAAGCGTTGCTTGTAACCAGCTAATCGATCGGTTCTATCTTTACGAAGTATTATAGACTTTATCACTAAGTACTTCTACAGAATACACTACGCTAATTAATTCTCTCGGCAGCCAAATACAAATCTTTCACAAGTGATACATGAATGTGATTATTCACACGAGAACGCCACATTGTTTTTAAAAGAGCCCCATAATCAAGAAGAACAGTATTGATATCACCAAGGCACCATAGATTCAGATAGAAACACGATTAGGAAGACAAGTCCTACCGAGCTTCCGAAGACAGTAATTTATAAAGTCTCAAAAATGCTAAATCTTCAAGAAGAACATTTATGCACGCTTTCATCATTGGTATACATGAGTATCTGCCAGGTCTTCGAGAGACTAGCAGAGATCTATATCAAAATAGTGGAACAGATATGGTACAGTGGGTGATGTTATATACCTAACAAGAGTCCGTTAGAAAGACCAACTTACTGGCAGATGGGCATTTAAGATCACAAACTGTTACCAGGTGGAGATGATGGCAAAATGCGTTTCGTCGAGTTTGATCACGAACATCCTGGATGCATCAACGTCAACGCTAATATCCACATCAAAATTCTCTACGCCACTTGAACTGCTACTCTTACTCATATAAATAGTTCTACCGTTATAGTAAATCTTCGTCTTCTACACCTGCATTGCGCCTGCCTGATCAAAGGATTAATGATTTCTCCCCGCTATACTCCTCGCATGCAAAAATCAAACTTCCACAGTCAAAATTGACGAACACGAAAGCAGAAATGATCGGCCTCAATCAAGAAGAGCTGCTTAAAAGCTGCCTAGATAGACAGCTAGAGTTGGTAGTCATTGAAATTCGAGGAGCGAAAATCATTAAGGAATGAACAACGTCTCATTAGAATCTTCACTTATGGTATTTATTTATAATGAACAGCACTACTACGTCAAAGTAGTTCATCTCTCCGACTCTGCACAGAAGGATTTAGAAATAACATCGAATGTAAATTTCCACCAGATTAGAGAAGGTGTAATGCAGGGGACGGTAATACGAACGGAAGTGGTAACTATAATGTATCATTTAGATGCTCTTCTTTAAAAGTTTTCGTGATAAGAAAAAGGCAACGATGACACATATAAAAAGGATACCCCTGCCATATGATCAAGTTATATAATCCCTCTATCACGGACACATCACGGTGTTACCAGATTACTTTAATTACGCGGGCTCTAACCTTCCTCCTCTCTTCCAAACATGAGCTACCCCTTGAGTCATATTTAAAATAAAGTATGGACTTATTAATTAAGCATCATTAAGATCAATGGTGTGTACAGGTTATATCACAATTATACCAAATAAATACGAAGGAGATTATGATAAAAATTTAAAGTAACTCTTTCCTAATATTGTAATAAATTCTTATTTTTTATGTAAGATATTCGACATAACATATTTTATTAAACCAATATTGTAAAGATGAATAATTAATTTCCACAAGAGATTGGAAAGTAGACATTAGTATACAAGAATTTCCACTAATAACAACTACTGAGATACATAAAGAAAAAGGATAATAAATCATAAATATAATAAAAATAAATATTATAAATAAAAATAAACATATATAAAAATTCAAAATAAAAATAATATAAATAAAAATAATTAAATAAAAATAATAAACATATTTTAAAAAGCAGAAATAAAAATTAAATAAATAATATAATAGAATGATAATTAAAAAAATAAAGAAAGATAGATAAAAAAAATTAAATAAAAATATAATATAAATATAAAAAAGTAAACAAAAAACACAATAAAAAAAAGAAAAAATCCAGTTCGGCCTCCTTTTTGTGGCTCAATTTCCGCGTATACTGAGCGACTCACGAGTCCTATACAAGGCCCGAGTTCGATCCCTCACCTCTGTACGGGTCCGATCCTAGGTAGAATTACATAGAGCAATACTCCTCTTACTGTAGCCGAAAGTACTCGAGAGATGTGACAGCTTGTATATATATATAGTATATATATATATATATTATAGTAGTATAATATAATAGATTAGTAGCTATAAGTATAGTATAGGAATATACTATATATATAGTGTCATATATATTGTATTAAATGTGTTTGAATGTGCGTGGTGTAGGTGTGTGTGTGGTAGTGTGTGTCGTGCCTAGTGAGAGGTTTTGAAAGATAAGAGCTTGTCCCATGAATTATTGTGTATTATAATGAGAGCACAAGTGTTTCAAATATAAACTCTCTGATAAGGTTTTTTTTTTTTTCTCTTTCTTTCTTTTTTTTAAACTCTACCAATTCTGTATTTATAATAATTCGAAACTTCCTCCGACATTTCCCACACTACGCCATTTCTTAAGACTGGAACACTCCCAAGTCTGTAAATCATGAAAATCAATTTGGGAAAAAATGGAGAGATTTTCCAAATTTTAACGTAAAGTAATGAAATAAATAAAATGGAGCTAAAATGGGTTAGTGAAGCCGAACAGATTGAAATATTGTTTGTAGGTTGACGAGTCGCACGAAATCTCCTCAGTGGAGAAGTTTTTTGAAGAATAGAGAGCCTGTTATAAGGCTATAGTATATGTGAGAATATCGATTACAACAGTTCTGACAGCGAAGAGCAGAGTCATGAGATAGAAAAATTAAAAAATTGAAAAAGTTTCCAACAACTTTCTTGAAATCCTATATATAGATCATATTTATATATATATAATATACTATATATATATATATATATATTATATATAATATATATAGATATATATATATAATAATATATTAATATATATCATATACTATAACATATATAGTATATATATATATATATATATATATTAAATATAATATATTATATATATATTTATATCTAAATATATATATATATAATAGTAATATATATATATATATATAATATATATTAACTTATATTATATATATATAATATATAACTATATATAAATATATATATAATATATATATATATATAGTATACTACTCGTCAAAGTTAACGAACCACAAGGGTACGTGGCGAAAGATAAAAAAGGTTGAATAACGCGAAGACACTTTATTGGAAAATGACAATAAACATGGTGGATTCCTCCCCATAACCAGTAGGTTATAGCAGTGTGACGGCCATGGTGAGCCAAAGGACTCTCGCAATAGGGTTCGAGGTTCGGCGCCTGCATACAACAAAATTAGTATGATATGTATGTACGGTAACGCCGCGGCAGGGTGCTGGTCTGTCTCAATACGAGTAGCCCCCTCTGGCACGGAGACTGACTGACACCGTCTGCAACGCTCTCGATGATGGGCGAATGTCCCATACGTCGTGCAATGCCTGTCGCAGTGCTGTTCGCAGTCCGGAGGACCCGCGAGTGGTTCAGCTGTCGGATCAACGTTTCAGGAGTATCCCACAAATGTGTCGATTGGTTGAGTCATGACTATATTGCGGCCACCTCCAACGCCTTAATTGAACCTCCTAAGTAGTCGTCACACATTGCCTTGTGTAGTCTGCATTCCAAGCATTAGGAGAAAATCACCCTATGTAGGGAATATGCACGACATATGGTCGAGGCATGTCCTGTGATATACCTTACGGCTAAGAGTGCCTCTATCGAAGATGTGCAACTTCCGTAGGCCCCGATAAAGAGATTGCCTCCCCAGACCATACCGACCCACCTCCAAACGGCGGCACCTGCGAGCACATTGCAATTGCGTGAACGCTCTCCGTCACGGTCCTACTCTAGTTCACGCGCTGTCCGAGCGGTTACAGAGACACTCTCGACTCGTCCGTAAGAGCACTTTACCCAATCGTCGATCGTCCACAATGGATGTGTTCTCGGCAAAATGCCAGTAGAGCCCTTTGATGTGCCATGGTGTGCGGTGGACTTAAGACCTCTCCGGCGTCCGGGTAATTATGTCCGCAAGGTATTGTCACTCACCCTGGTGCCATTACTCCGCCAGTATTTGCAGATGTCGTGCCGTTGTGTGGCGCCCTCGTAACGCACGCAGACGTATAAATTCGGTCGTCCACGGAGGCTGGTGTTGTCTTGCCCTGGGCCACAGCCGGCGATCAGGTTCCTCAGGTTTCTGGTACCGTTGGACCACCCGTGCAATCGTTGTTGCGCTACAACGAACGTCGACCAAGTGCCGTACCCATGTCCTGAGCGTGGAATGTTGTGACGCAAGCACCTGATCTCTTGATCAGTTGACGCCCACCTCTCCATGATTCGAAGTACGTTCTACGTGAAATGACCTCGCACGATTATTACCCTCGCCTACCTACCCCCCCCCTCCCTAGGTCTAGTTACGTGTTATGTTTGCAGGATAGCTCCCTAGTGTATGAGTCGCTATTTGATATTACTATATATATATACTATCATAGTATATATATACCTATATATGATTATTAATATAGTATATATATTATATTAATATTATATATATATAATGATACTAAATTATATTATATATATATAATATAGTATATAAGTACTTCACAATCAAAAATAGAATATATCAAAAAATATAAGAACAAGAGAGGGCCTGAGTTGTGTTTCAAGACGGAGTTATATTCTGAGAATATTTTGTTGAGTTAAATTGTATGAATAACCATTACGAAGACTTTAAAACAGTTATGTTTCTTACTGTCATCTTGAAATGCGAGGAAGATTGTGACTCCATGGCTGTCCTCTAGAAACCGGCTGTAAAGAAGTCGAAAATCTACAAGTAAAGTGAAATAAAAGAAATATACTTTAAATATTCATTTATAATGTAAACAAGGTTTTTGATGAGAAATAGAAAAAATATTTTACTGGGGACTGGAACAGACTCTTGAGGACCCACTACTATTATAGTCTCAAGTATAGCCATGGTCGACTGCCGCTGCTGAAAATAGAACAACCCTGTATAGGAAATCAAAGAGAAGGACAGATACCAAAGAAGAGAAGTTTAGAAGTCAATGTTTTGTTAGAGACAACTACAAAGGGGATGGATATAGAAAAGCCAATAGAAATAATTTTTTTTCCCTAAAATGCATAAATTATCTGTGATGCAGGTTTAAAACAAGAATTCATTTACTTTTATATGTATAGAGAGTTTTAGTGCAAATGAAAATATTGCTTGTCTCAGGATGCAAATACAAGTTGAATGATTTTTGGAGCGTTGAAGACTCGTTCAATTCTGAAGGACAGCATCCCTGTGGCGAAAGCACTAGACCAAATAGAATAAACCAAGCGTTATTATTTTTAGTTGAAGGGAAAAAATACAAATTACGAGGCAACTTTGACAGAAAAAAATCCCTCGTTAGGCGTTCTACAACCTGAATTGTCATCTAAATCGGTCCATGAGCTATCAACCAGAAGTACGGCTACAGGTCCGACCAATTAACAGTACCGAAACGCCAAATGTGTTTCCTCGTTATAAATTCAGGCATTTCTTAGATATATTTATTATATATTTTTATCAACACCCTCCGCCCGTTATTAATTAAGTCAGCGGCTTGAAGTAGTTAAAATTCAATCCGTATTCGAGGATGTGAAAGCAAAACATCCGCAATCATTGATGGGAAATTTTGACATCCGCATTTTCACATTCGAGGGATTTAAATTACAGCTGTTACATCACTACAAGTCCTACTATAATGTAAATCAAAAATTTTTACTTTATTTGAACTTAAACTGCAAGCTAGGATAAATGTGTCTCAAGCGTCAGTTAAATATATATATCTACTATATACAGTATATATATATATATATATATATAATATAATATAAATATATATAATATATATATACTAATATATATACATATATATATATATATACTAATAATATATAGTATATATTATATAGATACGACTTTATATGTCAGCCTGTTTCTCTTTAATTCTGGCAGGTGCGTCAGCTGTAGATCATACAACCACAGTGTTATGGAAGATGCAACTACTCATAGGTGTTCCAACCCTATACGCCTGTACGGTAGTATACACACAGTAAGCGCAACGAGAGAAGAGGTGCATGTATCCAGTACAGTGGCACCTAGGATCTTTAGCCACTCGAGTGCCACGCGAGTGCCACTAAGTTGCCAGTAACCAAGTGCCGTGCTGGGTTGTTCCCGATACAAATACTATAGTATAGCCGGATTCCGAACCAATCACCTAAGAATTGAAGTTTATCCACATAGGGAAAGATGACAGGTTTTTTTTATTTAAAAAAAAAAAAAAAACATTTTCTGCACTCAAAGGAAAAAAATAATAATAAGAATAACCAATATAAATAAAGATTAAATTTAACACATGTTTTTTTTTTACCAAAATTTATAACTTGTAATCAAAAGAAAAAAAAAATGTAGTATGTAAAATCTTGAAAGAAAAAACAATTGTGACTATTGAGGGAGGGGGCAGGGGAAATAAAAATAAACATAAAAAATTAAAACAAGAGTATATTTTTTTGCAACCCCTAGCCCAAACCCCTGTATACCGTATAATATATATTATATATGATATATATATAATATATATAATTATACATATATATATATATATATATATATATATATATTATATATATATATATATATATATATACTATATAACTATTATATATATAATATATATATTATATATATATATATAATATATATATATAAAATATAAATACTATATATATATATACTATATAATATAGTATAGATATATATAATAATAATAAATATATATATATATATTATATATATATATTATATATTCATATTGATAAACTCTCCATAAATTTTTAACTAAATTTCTTCAAGAAGTAACTATATATATAAATAAATAACAAAATAATAAATAATATATAAATAAATTATTTAATAATATTTAATAAATATATATATACGATAAAGTATGTTTGCGCGTGTAAGATGCTGATCATCTGCATTTATAAATAAATACCAATTAATAATTTAATTAGGCCTAATTCTCATGTAAATATAAGTATATTAAACTAATTAAATTAATTAATATTTCTGTATAATAATAATAAAGTTTTTTATATTAAAAAATATTGTTAACTATAATTAATTATTAGTATATATAAACAATAATATCAATAATATATATATTATATAATATATAATATACATATAATATTATATAATATGTATTATCTTATTAATTTATAATTAATATTATTATTATTAATTTAATTATTTTAATTATTATATTATATACACGCATCATTATTTCCCGCTTAAAGCGGTAGTATAGTATAATTGTAACGTGCAGTCCTTACCGCATAATCACTACTTTTTCCTTCATCTCTGACCCTATCACAACTCACACTACCTATCCAATTCCTTACTTTCTATCTCTCAGACCAAACGCTCACTAATACTCCTCCACACCTAAATCACTCTATGCTTATCACAAGCAATTTCCTTTATGCCAATCAATCACAAAATCTTTATTACTATTCGTATCTTACCCCCTTCCTATCGATCATTCCCTTCTCCCATCCGTACTCCCCAAATAAAACGTCTATATATATAATATCCCACTATCTCCCTTGCTTCCTTCTTCTCACCTCTCACTCTCTCTTGCCAAAGAGTTTGTCCGCTAACCATATTGTCTGCTAGAACTATCCACCTCTCCCTATGCTCTACTCACAAGAACACCCACACGAATACCAAATCTACCGCTACCTGTTAGGTAGTAATCACCACTGAGTACAAATACTCTGCTTCCTGTACAAAAATAACACCCAAGCACCCACCCGGCCTCCTCAATATATATACACTCGCCTCAAACTCCGCACAAAATCACTTCCAAGAACCTCTATCTTCTAATGTTATGAGTACGAGCTCGTCCTACGAGCCATATAACACACACCCCCCAATGATTCCTACCCCAACCTATCAGGATCCACACGACCCGCGGAATCCCACCAAGCACCTTTCGCAAACAGTACCCCTCACTATATACTTTATCCTTAAAGTGTTAATAGAAGTATCAGAATTCTATCCCGAAATAAATATTCGCCTCCCAATCAACCTCCCAATATTGCTGCTCCCCACGCGTCGGTCCCTCACCAACCCCTGCCTCCAAAATCTTTACCCTAAAGCCAATCCTCTCTTCCCCACTTTACCACTAATATACCATTCTGACTCTAGAGTCATTCCTAACTACTCTACTTACACAATACACTTCACATCCCTCCCTCTTCAACATCGCCTAAATCCTTCAACCAGCCACATCACACCCTCCCACTTTCCTCTTTTTCGCGTCTCCCCAGTCTCGGTGCAAGGATAACACCATAAACAACACTCTCCACTATACTAGTCCGCCCCCTTACCTAACGCAACCGACTTATCTTAAGACCCCTTTTCACCCTATCAACAACCTTTCCTCAAAAATAGCAGTCCAAATCTCACCTAAAATACAAAACTTCCATAACATATCTCCATGATTTAAATTTTCTCTTCACGTCCCATCAACCTCTCTCTATACACCCGACCACAACTCTCTACAATCACGAGTTACACCACTATGATTAATTCTTTTCACAATCACTAAGCATTCTCCCTACCAAAGTTCTGCCTCCCTACTCATTGCAAACACACCTAATGTACACCTAATCTAATTAATCTACTACCTTTCACCTACCACCATTTATTCTCAATCTCACCATTACCCACATTATAACCAAGAGAATCCAATCAATACCCTAACTAACATGTTAAGACAATATACGCAACAAAAACTTAACTTAAGCCCACGTTTTAATTGACACCGCCACCTTCCTGCATTCACAACTTTCCTACTCACACTACTCTGCAATCATACCTTCTCTCTCTATCCCACAACACCACTCACCCTATCCAAAATCTACACAACTCAGACAACTTGTCCCTCTAAGCCTGACTCTTCCATTCCTCTTAACATAACTTCACACTGCCGCAGGACCCTGTTCCTCACTCTACAAACACCAACTCTACCACACTCTTATAACTACCAATTATCCTCATTCCCAACCCTCCCCTAATTTAAACAAAAGATCACCTGCCAAATCTCTCACAATCCTCAATCTAAAACCCCTTCTTTCATAACAAATTCGTCCACTAACAACACCCCCCCAAATCATCGCTAACTACACTAAAGTATGGTCACCCATCCACCACTCCGCTACTCCATCCCCCAACCCAATAATACTAAACAGCACATTTCCCACCACCCCCACCTCTCCAGCAACCTCTCAACATTTAAACCCCATCACATTCATACACATTTCTGATACCATCCAAGAACACAATGCGAACAAATAACACCAACCCCCTGTATCACATCCGTCCTTATTTAATCTCCTACCACACCAATCTACCATTTTACATCCACTTTATTCTTGGTAAATACATCTGTCAACTGATGTCTCGTCATACAACTAGACTATTCTTTATCAAATTTAGTTGAATTACTTGGATCCACATACTAACTACTCACCTTATCCTCAACTACCTATATATATCACCCCTTGATTACTTTACTATCAGTACACCATTAATACTATATTCACTCTATATCACACGTTAAGTCTCTCACCCTCTCATCCTAATTTAAGGTATATATATATTTAATATCTCCCATACACGTTATCCCTAACTTATACAATCATCAAATATAATAAATAATCATACTCTATTAATACCCCACACATCTACATATACCGTATATCCCCTTTCCCTTATTATTAAAAAGGGAACCAAAACAATCACATACTCTATCCCATAATATCCCGTATTGAACTATAACTCCCCATTCATCCATAACAATAATAAAATATAAAATACTATCATATATTATAATATATAAAAATAAAGCCTTATAATATTTAAATAAACTAAACTATTCACCTATTTATTTATGTATATTATTCCACTCTCCAAACCCTATTAGTAAATACCTAATCATTATTCCCATATTTACCTTCATCCCAATCCTATAAGTTAATAATTATCTCATATGGAGTAAATTCTGATTTCCATTTTATTTATTACTATTATAGATTTATGGCACTTTAATATAACCATTATATTATTATTTTATTTAGTAAAATATCTCATCTTCTTCTTTCTTCTTCTTCTTCTTTTCTTTTCCTGTTTCCTTTTTTTTATCTTCTTCTTCTTCTCTATCCTCTTCTTCTTCTTCCTCTTTTACCTCATTAAACTCTATCTATTATTATTATTATTATTAGTATTATTTTTATTATTATTATTATTATTTATTATTTTATTATATTAATTATTATATTATTATTAATATTATATATATTACCCTTATCTACCATAATCCACAATCCATCTTGTATATAATCTATCTTAGTATTAATCCTATAATTATTATTTATAATATTATAATTATAAAATTAATATCTGATAATTATTCATTATTATTATTCATACTATTATTTTAAATACTATATTAATAATATAATTATTAGTTATATTATTATTATATATCATTATTATAATATTAATTATTAATATATATTATTATTATTAATTATAATTATTATTATATTATTATGTAATAATATTATTATCTAAATTAAATTATAATTATTTCATAATATTATATCTATTATTTAATTATTGATTTATTATCGTTTGAAAATAGCAAAAAGAGGATAAAAAAAATTAATAAATATTTATATTTTCTAATTATAAATTGACAGAAGATAAGTATGAAAAAGCTTAAATAAGTAAACATAGATAAACTGTTAATAAGAATCTGGCAAAACCCATTGATTTTGGTATTCCTGTATATCAATTAGACATGAAATTCATAATATATATATTAAAATATATTAATAAATATATAATATATATATATGATATAATTATATATATATATATTTGATATTATTAATATATAATTTAATATCGTATATATATATATATATATATATATAATTAATATATATTATAATTATAAAATATATATATAATAATTATATATATATATATAATATAATAATTATAATATATATAAATAATATTAATTACTATTATTAAAGTCCATAAGTTAAGTGTACTGATCTCGTATTTAATTATGTTTTGGATTTACCTGAAATATTAACAATTATCTCCTTCGAAAGTTAAGACCCTTGGAGAATATTACACCCCCTCAATCCAATAAATAAAAAAAAATATAAGGCGGTTTGTTCCAGAATGGGATTTCTTTTTTTTTTTTTCTTTAACACATCTTTCTTTGCTTATTTTAATATTCATAAAAAGGAAGCCCAGGTATTTATAACCCACCGGAAAGGATATTTATTTCCAACGAGTGTATTTATGTTCACGTGTAATATCAGTATTTTTGTTTAACCAGTCGTCCAAAATGATGACCCTTCAACTATCATCTTTTCAAACTTAGGGAAGTAGAATAGTAAAATCGCCTACGGAGCTAGATCTGTGACTGTATACGGATCGATGTAAGTAGTACTTAAGAAAGTCTTTATTCTATTCGCGCCAAGAAATTCTATAAGTGAGAGTAGCAGTGTGAGATGGGCGCTTATCGTGTCGCAGCATCACAATCTGGTCTGCAAGTCTTGATTCTGATTCTCGAACGAAACTCGTTTTTCGAAGTGTTCCATAGAAGACACATAGTAAAAGTGATTAATCGTTGATTAAATTTCATACTGATATTTCCTATGATAGGATACTATAAATTATTTTCCTTATGATGAACTAATTACCAACGACTTATCGAAAAATAACAGTATAAATTCAGATTTTTGTGCATCTCTTGAAACTTTGCCCATACATCGGGTTTTCTTCGCGTAACATCGAGGAGTATATAATTTTTATTTATTGATGCCATTCTGCGATCATTTAATTGTCGTTATAGTTTAATTCAGAGAATTTTCGTACTTCAAAAATACCCACAATCGATGTTTTTCTAAATCCGACCTCATGAGATCTTTATCACCACAGTTATTTCGCAAAATATGTAAGTAATATATATGGACACTTGAAAATAACTGGGATATTTTCATTATTCTATTAATTCCCTTTACTAACTTTCTACTCTTTTTATGTTTATAATTCTCATATTTTCGATGCGTTATTCCCGTTGAAACACCTTAAGATTCTGTTTTTTTTCTAATGTCTCGGCAATTACTTAATCAAAACAATCTATAAGTCGACCAGACTTAGTACGAGATATGACGCGGATGTATGGAGAAATAGGAAACACCACAAATCAGCCCATTTTTAGACATCTTACTACACATTGTATGATCAAGAAACACAGTTCTATTCAACACTCTCCGGATTAAGATTGCAACACGAATTATAAATAACCTCGTTGAATTAAACTTCATACGAGAAATTAATCAAATAACGAAACCTCTTTATTAAGAAACACATTATATATTGAACTCTTTCCTAGCATTTCAAGACATAAACCTCCAATTGAGATATTCACTAACAATGTTATTATTATCAATCAATTTATATCAACCAACTAGTAAACAAACACAAACAAACTTCACAACAATCAAACAACACCAATCACAGCTAAACAAACTACAAGACCAATAAAAATAAATATTATATCCATCAAACCAAACACTGTCTTATTGTAAAGTCAACAATTCTTTTGACCTTGAACATCAACACAATCTCGAATCCACAAGCACGCAATTACAATCATTATTTTTTTAATTAAACTCATATACTTAATTTTATGATTAATATATTGTAAAAATAATTTTATTTGCCATTTGTAAATGCTCTGCAAGGAGATATAATACATATGTTACTTTAAGCTCTGAAACTGTAATAAACTACTGTTCAATTTTTAAATAAATTTTAGTGGTTTCCCTGTTAGTTCTTTAAAATATGGTTATTAAAATGTTCTTATAAATATAATATATATATATAATATATATATACTAATATAGTAATATATATATATAATATATATAATAATATATATATATAATATATAATATAATATATATATATATATTATATATAATATTAAATATATATATATACTATATATATAGTATATATTAGAGATGGTAAATCTATTCCTAATATAAAAATAATCAACGAACTCCATTTTATTGATATAATAACACACTTCATGATTTAATAAAAAAAAATCTAAAAAAAATATAAAAATGTAAATTATCACGGCTCACCACGAATATCCGAATTTCTTAATTTCATCTTCTGTATTAAAATTATCTATTAAACATAATAATAAAATTTTATTTATTATCTATTAAATGCCTAAATTTATATTTATTAATTTTACTTAATAAATAATTAATTATATATATATATAATAATAATAATATATATATATTATATTTAATTAATATTATTATATTAATATATATTATATATATATATAAAAATATTATATATATATGTATATATATAAAATAATAATTATAATATATAATATAAATATTAATATATAGTAAATATATATTAATATATATATATATATATAATAATATATATTATTATTTATATATATATAATATATATAATATTAATATAATTATAGTTATATATTAAGTATATATATATATATATGAACCCTTCACTTTGATTAATGATTATATATTATATAAATAATAATATATATATATATATATATTAATAAATATATATAATATATATAATATATATTATATAGAAATATATAATATATAATACTTATAATATATATGATTATATAATATAATATTATTAAATATATATAGTATAATATATATATTAAATATATCATAATATTAATATATATATATATATGATATGAATCCAGATGACATTTTTTTCGCATCCGCGGTAATGCGTAGAATGTTGACTTATAATACAAATCGAGTGAGATTATGCGGTAATATCGAGTATATGTAGAAAATATTTTTATATATATAAAATATATATAATATTATATATATTATATATATTAATAAATATATATTAATAATTATATATATATATATATATAATAAATATATAGTAATAATAATATAATAGATATAGATTATTAATATATATATAATATATATATATAATATATTCAAATTTTACTTTATATAATATACCTGTATGTTTAAATGAATATTATTAATTAACAAGAATTTGCAAACGTCCTAAAATATTAATATCGATTAAGTAGGAGTACCCACAGAATAGTTCCGCTACCCTACTAAACCCCTAAATGTAATTAAATACATGAGTAAGTCATCACACAACACAACACAAACACTAAATATAAAAATATATTCATATATATATATAGATATATAATAATATAATAATATATATATATATAATATATATATTAATATATACAATATATATATTTCATATAATATTATATTAATATTATAATATTAAATATAATATATATAAAATTATAATATATAATTAAATATAATATATACTTAATTACTTAATATAATATTAAAAAATATATATATGATGTAAACCAATCTTCAAACATAATCTAGTATGGATAATGAGCTATCATACTCTACTACTAGATATTGTCTGGGTTACCACCCAAGAATAGAAAGGTACAAAGCATAATAGAAGAGCCCTAAAGAGACAAAATAATCACCAACAACAGATTCCCCAACCTTCTGTATCAAATACGCAATCATCGTACCGCCCTAATATCTAAAAATAGTAGTTTTTTACAAAATGGATATACAATATTAACTATAAGTAATCGGCACATAGTATTCGGAAATGCAAGTAATAGAGAAGTTAATGGCTATGGAGAAACAAATAATTAATTTAATTATAACAAGTCGCCTAATTTCATTGAACTAAAGAGTTCTGCTCTAACGATTTACATACTTTCAAATATTATAAATCTAGCCAAAGCTCACACGAAATAAGTCAAACTCACCTCTCATCTTAGTAAGTTCAAAACACTTAGTTGGAATAAAGAAGGAAACAAGTGCAAGAAAAGATAATTTCCTAAGTGCAAGTTTACCAAAGCGTGGGTTTACATGAAGTAAAGTTATGTTGCTTAAACATTATGTGTTGCAAATTGAAACTGTCCACCAATCTCACCTATACGAGTCAATCTATTATATTAATATACTAGTCGAACTTTCTTGTAAAATAATGGATAGTTTTCTATACCATGGATCGCCTATCTATCGTCATTAGAGTAATGCGTTTGATTCTTTCATCGACTCTAAGCGATGTGGAGACTGATAAGGAAAGTAAAATACTTCCATTTGAATCTTGTAAGAATTGCGAATTTACTGTGTTAGAAGGTATTGCATCAAATGTAAGATTTCGTGTTTTTCCTTTTTATAAAATGAAGTTAGTAGCATAAAATTAATAATATAACTGTTTCAGGAAATATAAGTTTTCAACGCCAACACATAAAAATAAGTGTACTAATTAATTACTAGTGGTTCTTGTTCTAAGATTGTGTTACAAAAAAAACTCAAGCCAAATTATAACGGGACCTAAGTAAGAAAACTGCAAAGGGATACAACAAAATTAAATTTCCACAGAACCAATAGCGTATTTTCTTAAGCTCTATTTTATTATTAACATCTTTCATTTCGTTTTAATAAACCTGATCATTTCAATTAATTCATTTGAAGATTAAGTATCAAAGAAAATGCATTTCCTAATCTTAATGAGGTAAATGTATATTCAACATCAGAGACAGAAGTCTGTAGAGGATAGTTGATTATTATTTTTTATGAAGATGTCGCACATTCCAGAGGCAAAACCCTTGAAAAGTTATGGGGATATCCACGTTCTTACTGCAAAACTGCAAATGCTAAAGATCCCAATATCAATGTCTATTTTCAGCGTTATATTGCCTAACCTCAAGAATGAAATATATACCCGTTCAATAGTGTAAATTACAACGGTTCTTAATCAAATCGAAAGAATTCTTTCAGTAAGAGCAGAAAGAAATTACGCATTCCAAATCCAACCTCCGCCAAAATCAGATGTGAAGAAGAATCTGTTGAATATGATTGAATCAATGAATAATGAATATCTGATAAGTCGAACGTCGTAAACCTATAGCTGGTCTTACCATACAGTAACGGAGAACTACCCCGAATATACAAGCCGTGAATTGACCTATAGCACTCAACAAACTCGAATCCAGTTTGTGTTGCACCCATTTGAGCGTTATTCAGTACCATAACAAATCCTTCAAGTAATCCTAGATTAATTTATTAATATAACTTATCAATATCCCCTCGATCAAATAAAATACGGCTCTAACATATTCTCTGCTTCAATGGACCTATAAGCGCGGTAGTGACGAGATGCGGAGCATACGCGGATGCGGTACTTAATATAATGTGCGGAAAATGCTCCGAATTCGAAGTCGTATGCTGCACTAGTTACCTGCGTTGAAAATCACAACATTCGATAAAATATCATACAATAAATTTAAATAATGAATATCATATACTATAGTATATCGGACAATCTTAGAATTATATTTAAAGCTTACTTAGTTCCCTACCATCAAAAATACGAATATATTAGTTAAACCAAAGTTATTAATAGAATTGCTAGTGAATTTATATTATATGATATATATAAATATTTAAATAATAAGTTTATAAAAATTAGTTGAAAAAACTTCAAAATATAATATTATTGATTACTATTTTTTTAATTAATTAGTTTAAGTTATATAATACTATCATCTTAATCTAAAATTCAGATTGAAACTGAGATCTACCGAACTAATGATATATCCATTATAATTTTCATTTCTTATTCCCTGCATAACAAGACAAATAATATTATAAAAATTTATATTTATTGATATAATTTATATATATAATATGTTCCAGTATATTAATATATTAATAGTTATATAACATATTTATCAAGTTAATCAAAATTACCTTTGAGTAGTTAATACAATTAATTTAGTTATATTAATATTAGCAATATGAACTTTTAATAAAACGTCCATATTGGATTTCTAATTTTCTATCAGGAAGAACAAAACAAGTGATTCGTAAAAGATATACTTGTAAATGATAAGTATTTAATAATCGATTGTAGTTATTTATGTTATTCTAAAAAGTGCAAAATATTTAGGGTATTTCTATCCAATCACTTGCCCAAACCTTATAGTACTAGCTAGACTAAATCTAATTAAACTATGTGTGAATATAAACCTCTCTTAAACTCTCAAACCTTAAAAATTGTAATAACTGTCATAAATGACCCACAGTATTAGTTCAAATGATAAAATTATATTTCTCATATATGATATAATCTACCTAAGCAAACTTTAGATATTCCAAATTTCTATTAGACTAAATATGAGTTGGTATATATATTGGTACTTAGATTGCCTATATAATCAATTAACCAACCACTAGTCAAATACATCTCACAAGAACCTGGAAATTATCACTAAACTTCGATGTCTAATAATTTAATTGTATGGCTATAATAAAAATATCTGTATCTCTTATATATAGCCTTAACAGATTACAGGAAGGGTAGTGTAATCAAACATAACTACCAATAACGTGTCTTTCCACGAATAAGATTTAGGCATACCATAATGTGCAAAATGTTATGCAAAATTAGGCTCAAATCATATTTATTATATAGCATATAAACAATTTGGTTTTTATAGTAGTTATGAAACGGTCAAGGTTAGCTTATTAATAAATATATCTATATAGTATGAGACCGTAAATATTTAAATATCTGGGAAACACGTTGGGATATGTTTTATAATTCACCCCTAAAGGGTAGCGATACCCTATCAGAAAGGTGAGCTTTATTTGGTCCTAGTGAGTTTTTAAACGTTCTAGTTAGAATCATATTTGATATAGAGCATACGATAATTTACGAGTTTTTTTACTAACCAAACGACGTTTAATATCATCTCTACTGCCTGTTTAGTAGTAGTTATTTTAACATATAAAAAAATATAATCATAAATAGAAATAATTACATTAAAATTAACATTATATATTCATATATAATCGCTGATAGTATAATGAACACTCTCCGCGCCACTTTATTTTCTGACTAGGATAGAAAATATATATAGTAAATACGCATTTCAAACTTGTTTAATCATTCTATGAGTGTTAAACTTATCCCACTGCGAGTTTTGGACCGGTAGGTCACCCTAAGGGTGCTGCCCCCTAGCCCAGTCAAATTCGTCCTGAAGAACCAGTTAGCTTAAGTATCGGAGTGAAATTTGATTAGCTATATGATGACGTAATCTCTCGTAGAAGACTGACATCCCTCTGTGTCCCCCTTGTAAGGGGGGACGCTCCCCTAAAAATTAAAAATGATCGTAGAAGATTGATAACTGGAGTTCTGGTAAAGAGTCCGGGAGTTCGATCATCGGAGTCGAATCTGAGTTGATTTGCTTCGCGTCCGAGGGACCCCTCGGGTCCCGCATAAAAAAGACGAAGAAATGCATGGAAATGCAAAACAGAGGAAGAAAAAGAAAAAGGAGGAAAGAGGAAGAAGAAGAAAGAAGATCGAGTCAGACCGCTCCGGTGCTGAGCCGTGGATGCGAGTTTAATAAACAGTCGGTATAAACAACCAATGTTGGTGTCCTTAATGGTTATTGAGGTCGTAGAACTCGAAAATGAGGGTTATAATAGGGTGTCTAAGACCCCCCCATTAGGGGGGTCTCGACTTGAAAAAAAGCACAGAGTGCAAACAGAGGTCGAAGGAGGAAGAAAAAGGAGAAAAAGATTTAGAAGGAAAGAATTAGAGAAGAGTCTAACTAGAGGAGTGGGATGACAGCGCACGTGCGGCTCCGGTGCGTGCCGTTATTAAATATTGGTGTAATGGTACATTTTTCAGTAATTGCCTTAGTGGGTCTCTTGCTTCTTACATACAGTCTGGCGAACAGCATAAGATACTAAAAATAAAAAATAAAATAGAAAAATAAAATTTCATATCTTAGTTTATACTTAATAATTTATACTTTAACATACCCTAAAGCAGTAAATCATAAATCAGTAAACCAAAACTGCCCTCCCACCCATTCAGGATCTATTTATCAATTGTGTCTGGTCATTTTTCGAGTATATTGTTAAGGTCCCAAATATTTTTACTAAATTGTCACTTTTACAACCCTAAATCAGTAAATCAGTAAACAAACCACCCAACCATACCCTCCGCCCAATCATGATCTATTAGCTAGAATCTATTATCTATTGATTAGTGATCTATGATTAAGAAATTTTACTAAAATGCTAACCGTTTACATACCCTAAAATCAGTAAATCATGAGAAATCAAACCACAATCCAAGC
The DNA here is from genome assembly GCA_015478945.1 of Trachelipus rathkii. NCBI lineage: Eukaryota > Metazoa > Arthropoda > Malacostraca > Isopoda > Trachelipodidae > Trachelipus > Trachelipus rathkii. Next base: position 26,364 of record JABUQX010034396.1, read on the forward strand.
ACCCTCCTGTCCAGTCGTGATCTATTAATCTTTGACTATTATCTATTGATCTATTTACCTCTGCTTTAAGTCAAATTGGGCTAAAAATTGTTCATATTTCGGATATTCATACTGGCAGTCTTACTAATTATAATGCCGTAAATAAAGCCACCCAACCTACCATCCTGTCCAATCATACTATGATCTATGACCTATGATCTATGAAATAGTCAATTTTTTCTAATATATGCTGCCAGTAATGTGACTGAAGGCACTATTCAAGGACCATCCGTCATCGTGATCTATTGACCTATATTACGATTATTCAAAATCAAATTTTTAAAAAATTCGTAACGTTTTACATTACCCTAAATCAGTAAACAGTAAATCAAAAACCATCACCAGCCACCCTCCTTCCATTCACAACTTTCATGATCTAACTGATCTATTGATTCAATCACATTTCGAGTATCATTGATAAACATAACATAAAATCAAGTCTTTATACAAAGATCAATCAATATATGTTGACGCAACAAAGTTTCCACAGTAAAAAGCTTAACTTAGCGATCATCTGAAATATGACTCTACCCCAAACGACAAACCTTGACACATCTTAAACAGGAATAAATGGTAACGTTAAACAAAGTTCCCATATAACACCAGTAAAGTATAACATGTAATATTATAACTAAAATTTATCACTACTGGTTAATTATCATACAGAGCAGCGAAAGTATGCATTCGTCGCAAAGTTTTAACATTAATAAAGCCAACATAGCCATTACCAGAAGAATATAAAATACAACGCCAAACCTGACCATCTTAAGCAAGAATAAACTGCTAACAATTAACAAAGGTCCAACTTATAAACAGAAAGTAATAACAGTTAATAAAAACATAATCCATTCACACTTTATCTAACATATCATCCAACATGCATTATTAAAAATTTTAACATTAACATAGTAAATTTAAACCACTCACAGTGAAATATAGTCTAGTATTCTATTTTACAATAGCTTTAGCAAAGAACCTAACCATTCATAAGAATATCCAATAAACGTTTACAGAAGACAAACCAAAGTAAAGGTTTTATTTAACACCCGCAGTATAATAAAGCTATAAACTTTAAGAGATCTAATATAACATACATATACACCATCACAACTATACAGTATACGTAAATTAAAAACAAACTCATGACAACTATTTACTCAATAAAGCGAACATACAGAAAGTGAGTAAAAACCCTAAATATAGGGCTAATATCAAACATAAAGTTTTATCAAATAACATTAATAAAACAAGTTTAATAAATATAAATAATACATAAATAATAAATATAATCACTGAATAGACGAGAGATCAGAGTTAAAAGTGAATAGTACTTTATCATAAATAAGTACGAAACTAAATCAGTACATCAGTATAAAAATACATAACACACCTCACGACCACCTCACCGTACCCCTCTATAACCTACCCTATCCCGTACCATGACCTTTATGATCTTCATCTAATGATAGGTCACAAGTCACATATCTAATTACACCATTTATCGGTAAAAACATAGTGCAAAAATAAGTCTTATTAATATACAACATCTAATATATCTAACCTAAGCTGAAAAACCTGGAAAAGACGATAAAACAATAAGCCTATATAAACTAACGTGACATATGGCCTTAAAAACCAACACTTTTACCTTAAATACACACCTATACGCAGGAATTAATAATTAACTAACTATTATAATAACATAAATTAATTATCACCAGTCACAAAAAAAGTATACCTATGACACAGCGTACAAAACCGTAACCTATTCATCACTGTTATTTCAAACATAATCTATTAAATCCACATATCATTGTTAATCTTACATTAACACCAATTTATTTATACGTTACTATATATGCATTTCAGAGTATCATTTCGGTATATATATATAATAACAATGGCACAAAATGTAATCACTATATATACGAAACCAGCCGTAAATATTATATAGTACTTAAACTTAAACATAATGTTTCACATTTATAATTAAAAAGCCAATACATATACTCATATAGCATAAGAAATAATGTACTAATATCGAACAAAACTTAAACACCTAACTATCATACACTAACAATAAATATAACTAATTATTTCTCTAGTCGCACTGTGCTCCAGTGAGAGAGAGTATAAAATAATAGCATAATGCAACAAAATACGTAACCTATATTCATACTTTCCCAAGCATATCTATTAGAAGTTACATATTAACCTAAAGTTTGTTAACATATATTAGCAATTTGGACAACAACAAAAAATCTTATCATATAACCTAATGTTCTAAATTATCATACAGACCCATACGAATAAACTTAGAAAGATAACAAAATTATCCAAAATCACATAAAACAAAAATAAGTTTATTGAATAAATATACAGTGTGTGTGTGTGATAAATATTTTATCAGCATTTTAAACCATATCAGATCTAAGTATAATTCAAGTAAAATCAATATACCTAATCAACCCTCATTACCCACCCCCCCTCCCCAACGCAGACCTTTTTAAATCTATATTCTAAATCCTATTGATCCTATGTTGGATGATTTAAGATATACAATAAAAAACATAACCAATAAAATAAAGTCCTTGGTACATTAACCCCAATATAGGAAAACATCCCGAAATATAATTTAATAACAAACAGATAAACCACATAAAGGCTGTCTTATAACATATTAAATTAAAAGCATATATTTTTCGATATTATCGAAAATATAGGCAGTTTCTGATATATCTAATTATATATAGGAAATTACTAACACGAAACCCTAACCAAAACACCTACCCACCAACCTATCAACCGTAAATCAGCAGAATTTAAACCCTACCTTATATCAGCGATTTATACAAAAGTTCCCATTAACCAACAATATGAGACTAGTACTCTTTTCACAATTTACTTAAATTCATTGCCAAATCATTAATAAAATCTTTTCAATGTTTACCGGGGTGACAATAAATTTAACTCTTTTTAAAAGGCAACCGACTATAAATAAAACCTAGCACAGTCTCTTCCACACTGCAAACTATAGTCTACACTAAAACTTACCTCCATTCTCCACAACCTTATAATCCCACCTAAATCCTTTTCTTGGTCCACAGACAACTTATCCAATTCATTTTTAAACACACATAAAACACAAAACGTAATGATTCAACCTGCCCTTATTATTATCGAGTATCCCATAATACACAATGAGAGAACATAGCACAAAGCCAGAGATATAAAAATAAATATCTCCAACACACAACACCACAACTAACTTCCAGACAATAACATATAGAGTGTTTCTTAGACTAATAAGTTTCAGACATATCACCCTACAGATAACACTATTTCTCATCATTCAACTAGAAAATAATCTGCTTACACCTTACATCTAACTCTCCTATCATGCACCAAACCTATGCACTAATAAACAGTAATACATTAAACAAATGTACCACTACATGATTAACACTAGTAAAGTAAACTACAGTACATTGCATAATCAATACTTATAACACTATCCATTATTTTTCCTTACAAAGCATATCCTCTCATACATAATTAAACGATATTCTATATTATATTTTGTATATAAAATACAACACTAATATATATAATATATATATTAACAATTAAAATTTAACTCATAACCTAATGTTATTACTAATTATCATACATAACATGACAGTATAATATACCCCTAAACATAAAATCAAAAGTTTTATATATCTACATAAAACAAAACATAAAATATAAGTTCTATTGAGAATAAATAAATATCATTAGATATAAATATATGTAAATTAGTATACTGATAGAAAGAAGTTATATAACAAGATATAATATTCAAGTATAAAATTGACACAAATCCGACAAACGTATCGGTATCTCCTCACACAACACAACACCCAACTCCAAAAAAAAGACCATATATAACTATATTCTAGTGATCCATTGATTATGTTCATAATATCTGAGTATACCATGGTCGCGACACTATACTAACGACACAAGTCAAAGTGCTCGCGCTGTGCTAATACATAAAGCTTTATAACGATCTATAGTCGCAAAACGGAACACCAAAAGTATGATATATATTTAATTAAATAAAATTAAGGTATTACGAATTATCATTCTGTTACCGAATACGTCAAAAAGTGTACAAACAAGTACAAGAAATAGCAGGCAAAGCATCACACTGACACCTATCACCATTCTGTTACTTAAAATCTTCCATCATTCTCTTCATCTGCTGGTATTCATTTCCGGAATAGGCATTCTTATGGTTCTTTAAAACTCATCGCTAACTATTCAATGTGAGACATTATTCTGGACAACGTATATATTTTTATTTAGATTTTATTTTAAACGTATAATTCATTATAATCTAATTAATATAATTATTATTAAGTATCATTCTGTTACCGAATACGTCAAAAAACTTTCCTGTTGTGTCAAAATACTCCTTCTAATAACTGAAAACAAGCCACTAACTCACCCATACGTGAAATAGTGATGAAAATTCCCGCAAATTTGGAAAATATTTAGCAGCAAATATAACATAAAATAAGTTCACTCGTTTCCGAGTATATATAATATAAACATCGTTAAGTTTAGTTATTTATACTGACATTCGACTATGTGCGCAGCCGTTGTGTTTTGACGTCATGTTTCGGGCCAAAATTTATTGGTATTTGTTAATAACTATTGAAATTTTTTTATTTTATTAATTTATATTCATTATTTAAATAGGTTATGAGAAGGGTCACCTAAGTCTATTGCTATTTGGTTCATACTAGGGAGTTTTGGCCGAGCACCACGCCAGAACTGCATCACACCACCAGTAACTTTTGCGAACCATATCACACAACCACATCCTTATATTTCTACAACCATCTGCACCGCACAGTTAACCCACGGAGGAACCGCACAGAGGCACCGCAATGGGACGCTGAAATTCCATGCCGCAATGCGGCGCACCTGTGCGTGAACCTACCCTAGTTCATACTATTGTTATTTTCAATTTATTCAGTGTAATGTTAAATTTAATAGCATGTGTACTACGGACATAAAATAAATATTTAATGTGTAATTCAGTGTCATGAAGTCTTTGTTTTAAATAAAGATACCTCACAAGTAACGTCTAAGTTTCAGAGAAAAAAGTATCGGAAATAGTTCATTAACATAGTTTCCATCATTATCAATAATTTCCCTACCCTTATTCACAAGATTCTTTACAACATTTTTGTATGAATGAATCTTTTGGGATAAAGGAAAAGAATATAAAGTGGTTAGTTTCCACCGGGATTGCAGAGCCAGAGCTACAGCCAGAGTCGGAGCCGGAGTCGAATCCGTAAACTCTGGAATAGATAGAACAGGTAGAACAAAGTATGTAGAATATTAAGAGGATTGGAGATTTCCACAGAGGATGGTTTCATTCTTTTAACATGCGATACTTGCTGTATGGGGCAGTGCTCCTTCTTATTGGAACTCCAAAATTGACCAAGGCAGAGAAATAAAAATAAAAATTAACTAAAATTGACCTCATTTACCAAAACAGGACCTAGTTCCTTCAGAGCATTGTTTAAGCGCTGCAATTGTTACAATATTCGTCTGCTGTAATAGCAACTCCCAAGTAGATTACACCAACACAGTTCACCAAATATTTACTAAAGATTTTTTTGGATGGAGGTTCATTTGGGTTTGTTTGGCACTGTATATCTTATAAACTCCATGATCAGTTTCACCTTTAGTGGTTACCTAGGTCAGTAATTTATCAAATGAATTTTTTTTTTAACTATGCTCTCCCCTTGTTTAAGGGTTAAATTGAAACCAGAATGAGGGATGATGATGGGGTGGGGTATGAGGGAAGAAAATGTCAAGTGGGTACCGAAGATGTGAGTTACATTGGAAGTTGGAAGAGAATTTTAAAATATATAAATTGATAAATTATGCTGAGAGACATGTAATCTTGATTCGATGGCATAGATTTCCCTACAGACACCTAATCATGAATCTTAGACATATATTTTACTGAGAGGAACGTGACCTTGATGCTAAGGCATAATTAGAGTTGAAAACAATACCTTGATTCAAAGGAAATCTATTTTGTTTTGTGAAAGACGCGTCAACTTGGTTCTGAGGCAGCACATTTTACGAAGACAAAATGCAGAGGCCAAATAAAACAGTAAGAATTTAGTTACAGGTAAGCACATTTTTTCTGTAATAGAGTAGTCGGACTGTACGGTAAATACAGGTTGTTTTTAATATGTATACCATGTTGATCGGTTCAGATAGTTGGGCTATAGTATTTGTGCAGGATGTGGTATCCTTTCCACAACCTGAAAAATTTACCCAATTGATTGGGATAAAGCGTAGTCAAGCTTATTTATTTGATTAAGGAAAAGCCGTAAAGGTACAGTCGTTTAATATGTATCATGTAGATCGGTTTCATAATATTATGGCTTAGTAATCTAAGCAGGTGTTTGAGGTATCTCCTTTGCCACACCGTGAAAAATATTACCATTTGAAGTAGATAAGCGTAGCAAGCTTTATTTATAGTGTTATAGAGTGTGTAATGCAAGGAAGTATTTTGTTTAATATGTCTTCATTAGTCGTTCGCAGAATAATTGGTTCCTAGGTATTTAGCCCGGTGTTGAGGATTCTTTTGCAACCGTGAAATTAACATTTGAGTAATGATGATGAAGCGTAGTCAAGCTATTGATATTGTTATGTGTATAGCAAGTGCAGTTAATTGTTTTAATATGATCATGTAAGATGGATTAAGTATAATATTGGCGCTGGGTATTGCAGTTGAGGTATCTCCTTGGGGCAAAAGTGACAATTTACAATGATGTCGTGATTAAGCGTGTCAGCTATATTATGATTGGTATATGGTGTTAGCAGTAATGCTAAATTGTTTAATATGTATTCATGAGAGATCGAGATTATTGGGGCTCCTGTTTATTAGGCAGGTGTTGAGGTATTCTTTGCACACGTACAAATTACAATTGATTAGTGAAGAGCGTAGTCAGCTGATTCTATGGTTAATATTGGTATAGAAGGACTTTTAATTGTGTTTTTTAATATGTATTGCAGGTAGATGGTTTCAAATAATAAGTTTGGCCTAGACTTAGCGAGATTGAGGTATCCTTTGCAAACGGAAAATTTTTACAATTGATGTAGTAAAAGGTAGTCCATCTTATTTATATGTTATGTTTACTTAGAAAATATAATTTTTTTAATAGTAATTAGTAGATCGGTTTCAGATAATATTGGGCTCTGGTATTTAAGAGGTTGTTGAGGTAGCTTGCACACGTAAAAAATTCAATTTTTGAAGTGAAAGCGTAGTACTATTATATGTATATTGGTAATAGCACGGAAATCTAATTGTTTAATGTTATCTGTTAGCTCGGTTTAGATAATAATTTTGGGCTCCTAGTATTTACAAGCAGTGTTTGGATTAAATTTGCACACCCGTGAAAAAGTTAAAATTTGATGTAGTGATAAGCAAGCTTATTTATATGTTATATGTGTAATCAGGAAATCTAATGTTAGTTTTACTAATCATGTTAGATGTTCAGGATATATTGGGCTCTAGTTTTATTAGGTGTTTTGGGTATTCCGTTGCACAGAAAAAAAAGTTACAGATTTATGTGTAGATAAGCGAGTCAACTTATGTATATGTTTATTGTATAGCAGGAAAATAATTTGTTTTAATATGTAGTTATGTTATATCGATAATAATTTAGGCTCTAGGTAATTTAGGCAGGTGGTTTAGGTATCTCTGTGCATCAACGTAGAAAACTTGTACATTTTGATGTAGGATAAGCGTAGTCACTTATTATATGTTAGTTATGTGTATATAGCAAGGATAATCTAGAATTTTGTTTTAATATGTATTCATGTTAGATCGGTTTCAGAAAATAATTTGGTCTCCTAGGTAATTTAGGCAGGTGTTTGAGGTATCTCCTTGCACAACGTGAAAAATTTACAATTTGATGTAGAGGTAAAAGCGTAGTCAGCTTATTTATATTGTATATGTTTAATAGCAAGTATATATTTTTATGTTTTTTAATATGTATACAGTTAGTTCGGTTTATAATTTGGACTCCCAGGTAAATTTAGGCAGGTGTTGAAGTTATTGATGCCACCGTGAAAATTACAATTTGATGTTGTAAAGCGTAGTCAAGCTTACAGTGGTGGCTCATATTATTAGAGCCACCTGCTAAAATATTGAATTTCTCAATTAAGCTGCTTTATTTTATTCCAAAACTTGTTTCTAGTTTTTGTTATAGATTATGATTATAAAAGGTATATCCGCAGTTGTAAAGTTTGTACTTGCAACACTCGGATGCGCTATCGTTGATAGAGCATTTTAGTTTAGAATGTATCATAGAGTATTGTAGTAATCGGACGGTGCAGCGAATTTTGTTTGGGTGAGTGTTTCCTGGTTAAATGTGTTGGTTAGAATAGCGCTTTTTTTGTGTCGACTAATGTGTTTACGGAGTTTTCAAGCTAATGCTGTTGGAACAGACAGAACTAGGTCAATTGGAGATTTTTTAGTGAGTTTTTTGCAGTGATACAGCTATGTATTTAAACGAGGGGAAAGCATGCCTCCTGAAGGAAAACTTTCCGAAAATTAAAACTTTATTGCGCACCCAACGTTTACCAGAGACGAATGCATCAATTAGCACGTATAGCGGGCATCATCGACGTATAACGAAAACGTGATGCAATATCGCTTGGTCCAAAACATGTGAAGAGTCTGCGAAAAAAAAATTCGTACACCGGGACATGAGAAATTAAGTTAAATTTTGTGGAAAACCAGAGCCCTCGTAAGCTTCTCACAAGTGATTCAAGAAGCTGGGTCCAACTTTCTCTGATGTTGCGGCCGTCATAGACTGGCTCACCTGACAGAAGCTAAAAAAATTTGTTGGCTAGAGGAAAGCGCCAATGGGCAAAAGAATTCAAACTGGACCTGCGATGACTGATAGAAGGAGTATGAGCAATAGTAATATTAGTGTTCGACTTGCGAACTGTTTCAAATAAGCTAGTTTATTTTCAATTGTGGTCACATAAAAGTATATTTATTCAGTTTGCTTTTCGGATGAGTCAACAGGGCAGATTATGATGACATGTCTAATTTTCGAAGAATGAAGACCTGGAGATAAATTTTTAAAATATGGACTGGTCATCGTTTATGCGTAGGATAGCTCTCTAGTTAATTAGTGTTGGTATGGTGCTTGTGTATAGAATCAATGCACGGACGGTGTAAATGTAGAGGGGACTATGTCGGCAGGCCAATGTGCTTGAAGAGAGTGCCTGCCCCCGGGTCTAGGAAGGTTTTCGCGATCGGCGATTTCACTTATGGCATGATCACTACCCTGCCATTCGGCGAATGAATGACAAATTCTTGGGACAAAAAAATAGAATTTGAACTGGCTGAAAATTCCCCAACTCAACCCCCATAGAGAAATTCTTGAGAGTTGATGAAAGGAAATTCGCAGGAAATACCAACAAACGCCAATTAATAGAGCGTTTAATAGAAGGCATGGCCAGGGTTTGAATCTACGAAGAAATTTGTCAAAGCATTGAGAGTATGCCACCAAAATTAAGCATAAATTGTGCAGGGGGATGTCACGAAATATTTTCGTTTAATTCGTTTCATGTTTCATAATGTAGTTGTATTTAGAAGATTATAGTGTATAATCAAAGCAGTGACATTTATATTGAAATATTTCTATATGTTCATTATCCCAGAGCTCAAAAAAAGCTTTTTTGGGGGTCTAATAAAAGAGCCACACGTATTAATTGTTATATTGGATAGCAGGAAGTAAATTTTTTTTCATAGTATTATCAGAGATCGTTGAGTAATAATTTGGCCTAAGTATTTTAGGATGTTTGAGGTATTCTTTGGCCACCGTGAAAAATTACAATTGTGAGTGTATAAAGCGTAGTCAAGCTTAGTATTATATTGTATATGTGTTAATGCAAGAGAAATCTAATTGTTTCAATATGTGTTCAGGTTAGAGTGGTTTCAGATAATAATTTGGCTGAGAAGTTAGGCAAAGGTTGAGGTATTGCTTGCACAATGTGAATTTACTAATTTGATGTAGTGATACAGAGTAGTATTTATTTATTTGTTTTTATATGTAAGGAAATATATGATTATGGATGTGTGTTTTCATGTAAGTCGGTATCAGATAATATTGGCTTAAGGTAAATAGGCAGGTGTTTGAGGTATTTGCACAACCAAAAAATTACAATTGATGTAGTGATAAAGGTAGTCCAGTTATTAATTGTTATATCGTAATAGAAAGAATCTAAATTTGTTTAAATTGTGTCCTGTAGATGGTCAGATAAGAATTTGGGCTCATAGGATCTTAAGGGCGTGTTGGGTATGAGAAGAATTGACAATGCAAAGTATGTACCAATTAATGAATTAATAAGCGTAGTCAAGCTTATTTACATTGTTATTGTATGCTGAGGAATCAAATTTTTTAATATGTATTATGTTAGAATCGGTTCCAGATAATATTTGGCTTTAGTATTAGGCAGGTGTTAGGTATTTCCTTGCACCACCGTGAAAATTTCAATTGAGTAGTGATAAAGGGTAGTAAACTTTTAATATTGTTAATGTGTAATAGCAAGGAAATTAAATTTGTTTTATGCAATTTAGATCGTTCAGATAATAATATTGGCTCCTATTAATTTAGGCATGTTTGAGGTATCTCTTTGTGAAAAATGTACAGTTTGATGTAGTGATAAAGCCGTGTCAAGCTTATTTATATTGTTATAGTGTAATAAAAGGAAGTATAATTTGTGTTTATATGTATATGTTAATGATCGGTTTTCAGATAATAATTTGGGGATTCTAGATATTAGGCTGTGTTGAGGTATCGTCTTTTGTACTACCGTGAATTTACAATCTTGGATGTATGATAAAGCGTATCATGCTTTACGATTCATATATGTTCTATAGCAGAATTAAATTGTTTTTAGATATGTATTCATGTTAGACCTCGTTTTCAGATAATAATTTGGGCTCCTAGTATTAGGAGGTGTTGAGGTGCTTCCTTTGCACACGTTAAAATTCCAATTCTGAGTATAGTAATAAAGGTAGTCAAGCTTGAGTTATTGTTAATTTCAAATAGCAAAGGAAATTAACATTTGTTTTCATATGTATTGCATGTTAGTCGTTCCAGAGATTTTGGCTCCTAGATATATTACAACCACTTATTGTATGACTGTAACATAATGATTCAACCTCATTCATGCACCACCATCTGAGAGTTTTTATAATGTAAAAGCAGAATCAAAATTATAAGCTGTACTAAATTGTCAAATTTTATTTTTGAATTTGGTCCTAGGTTAATTTAGTAGGTTTTGAGGTACTCCTTGCACACGTGAAAAATTTACAATTTGATGTGGATTAGCGTAAGTCAGTTTATTATCTTGTATATCGTGTAAAGCAGGATCTAAATTTGTTTATATATATCATTTCTGAGATGGTTTACAGATATAGGATTTGGCTCTAGGTATGACGCGGTTTTGAGTACTCCTTGACAAACGAAAATTTACAATTTGACTAGGTGGATAAAGCGTAGTCAAGCTTATTTCTTTGTTTATATGTTAATATGGTTCTGAAATTAATTGTTTCAATAGTATTCCTGTTAATTCCGGTTTCAGATAATTTGGGATCCAGGTAATTTAGGCAGGTGTATGAGTTATCTTCTTTGCACAAAAAATTTACACGATTATATAGTGATAAAGCGTTCAAGCTTATTTTATTGTAAGCGTGTTAATTAGCAAGGAATTAAATTTTGTTTCAATATGTGTTATGTAGATTCGTTTCAGATAATAATTGGCTCCTAGTAATTTAGTGCAGGTTTGAGTATCTGCTTGCACACGTGAAAAGTATAATGATGTGTGAAGCGTGTCAGCTTATTTATATGTTAATATGGTAATAGCAAGTAAATCAAATTTTGTTTAATATGTATCATTTAATCGTTTCAGATAATTTGGGCTCCTAGTTAAATTAGGCAGGTTTTGAGGTATATCTTGCACAACCGTGAAAATTTAAATTTTGATGTAGGGATAAAGCGTAGTGAAGCTTATTATATTGTTATATGCGTAATGAGAGGAATCTAAATTGTTTTAAATGTTTCATTTTAGATGTTAGATATAATTTTTTGCTCATAGGTATTAGGAGGTGTTGGGTATCTCCTTTTCAAACGAAAACTTTACTATTTTATGTAAAATAGGCGTAGCAGTTATTATGTTTATTTATAGAGGAAACAAATTGTTTTAATATGTATTCCTGTTAGATCGGTTTCATAATTTGGGCTCCTAGGTATTTGAGGCAGGTGTTTGAGCGTATCTCCTTGCACACCGTGAAAAATGTACATTGATGTAGTAGATAAAGCGTAGAAAACCTATAATGTTATTATGGTACTAGCCAAGGAAAATTAAATGTTAATCGTATACATGTAGATCAGTCAGATATAATTGGGCTCCTAGTTAATTAGCAGGTTTGAGTAATGACTTGCACAACGGAAAAATGTCAGTTTGTGTAGTATAAAGCGTATAAGCTAGTTATAATGTTATTATGGTAATAAGCAAGGAATCTAAATTGTGTTTAATATGTATTCATGTTAGATCGTTCTCAGATAATAATGGGCTCCTAGGGAATTTAGGCTGGTGTTTGAGGTATCCTCTTTAATAAAAAAATTACAATTGATGTAGTGAAAATGCGTAGTCAGCTATTAGTAAGTTCATAAATGTTATAGCAAGAATCTAATTTGTTTTAATAGTATTCATGTAGGATAGGTTCAGATAATAATTTTGGGTCTAGGTAGTCTAGGCAGGTGTTTGAGGTTCTTCTTTGCACAACCGTAAAAATTAACGCAATTTGATGTAGTGATACAGCGAAGAAGCTTATTTAATTGTTATATGTTAATAGCAAGGATACTCTAAATTTGTTTAAATGTAATAGTGTGAGTGGTTCAAGATAATAATTATTGGGATTGGTAATTTAGGTAGGGTTTGAGTAATTACTTGCACTGCTAACCGGAAAAATGAACATGCATGTGTGATAAAGCAGTAATAAAGCCTAGTTTAGGTGTTATTTGTAATAGCAAAATCTAAATTGTTTAAATTATAAGTGTAGATCGGTTTCAGATAAAGTTTTGGGCCCCCTAGGTAATTTAGGTAGGTGTTGAGGTATTCTTTTGCATCCACTTCATCCACTTCCTTGTGGGTACCGATAATGTTTGCGTAGTCCGTTTTTACATGTTATCGTTAGATAGAAAGGATCTTAGTTTGTGTTGTCTTCAATTATTTATCTTAGATCTTTGCAGATATTATTGGCTCTAGGGTATTTGACGCAGGTGTTTGAGGTATCTCACAACCGTAACAAAATTACAATTTGATGTAGTGAGTAAAGGCTAAGTAAAGCCTCTTTAGACAAAGACTATAAGAGATGGAAATCTCTATATTGTTTTAATTGTATCCATGTAGTCGTTTAAGATAAAATTTGGGCTCCTAGTATTGAGTAGCGTTTGAAGGTGTATTCTTTGCCAGCAACCAGCCATTGTCGTATCCGTAATGTGCTCCAGCTTACATTTAAACTTTAAAATAACATTCGTAATTTTTTTTTAAAGTTTTCTAAATAAAAAAAAGCTGCTGTTCTTTCCATATCTCAATTACAAAAGCACCATTTAATAAAGTTATGGTAATGTCAAAGAAAGATGGAAGTCTTCAAGCTAACATTAGAGTAGAGGGAAAGACGTTGAGACAAATCGAACCATAAACGGACTTGAGGTAATTTAAACCCATGTGCTTTAACTTTGCTGCCTTGCTGTGACCCTTTAGTGCAAGAAGGAAAGAGAAATTCTTGACCTTTTTTAATTATTTGCTACTGGTTAGTTTCGATCCGTGAAGCGTAATCCCAAAACAGTTTTTGCTTCTTCGCCATTTTTACTTGCTCTTTTGAAAACAGAGGTTCTAAGTACTGTGTTTATAATCTGTGGTGCTACAAATGTGAACAAGGAGAGGGTCGGCTGGGGAGGGAGTTCATCCCCAGGCATTAAACATGTCAACAAGCACATTGGTACAGTGTCAAGATGTACGTCTAAAGATAACGCTTGAGAAAGATGGAACTCAAAAGGGACGACCAGAGGGCAACTGATGCAGAGAAAATTCACTGTACCAAATCTAACACATTCCGGGCGTTATGGCCAATGGGGGTTATTTTGTAATCGTTTTTGGAGGCGTCTATGTTCTCAATCCTCTCTCTCTCTCTCTCTCTTCTCCTCTCTCTCTCTCTGCTCTCTCCTCTCTATATATATTAATAATATATATATATATATATATATATATATATATAATTATATAGTTATATATATCATTATATATAAAGCTCCTCAGATTTCAATTTTACATTTATTTCATTGAATTTTATTTAAATAATTTTTATAACTATTTAATGATTTAATATTGTGTTGGTTCATAATACATCTATATATAATTAATACACTCGCTTCTTGATTAGACTGTCCGTGAGCGAGTGCTTGATTTATTGTAATGTATCTCACTACATATATATACTATCTGAAATATACTAGGTCGTAGGTATAGAGTATATATAGTGGATTTCTATAATATTCTATATTTAAGATAATAAGTTATTATTATTTGATGATGATAATAAATATATATACTGAATGTATTTAGGAGTTATATTATTTAAAGTATTTATTAAATAGCTGTTATAATAGACACTGCTCATCTGAACTCTATATTATGTGGGCGTATAACAGTCCTTAATGAATATTATTAATATTTAGTAATGTGGTGTATACAACAAAGGGGGGCACTGCCTTGAAAAATTTCTTCACCCACTTGAACGATTTGATTTGTTTGATATCTTCATATTTGCCTGACAGCGTTTTTAAGGACATCTTAATTAGTAAGTAAAAAAACTGAATAAAAAAATACATGTGAGATCGATAGATAATGATTAGTAATTACTAATTAATTATGTACTTGCACATAAAGCTGTATTTTTTCTAAACACGCTCTCTTTAGCTTTTCTAGAGCTAGAATACACTTCGCTAGATTGTGGTGGATGCCAAAAAATTTGGTGTCCATATTGATCGATGAAACTGCGGATTTGTCAAGCAACAGAACATACTAGCGATTAAGGTTGTTCCGATTTTAATGAAAAAATGACTGTTTCGAGAAGAATTTCCTGGGGTTTTTGAAGTTCTTGAAAGGGACGGATGGTAAAACAATTGCCAAAAGATTAGAAAATTGTTGATTGAATATAGAGAATAATCTTCAATTAAAGTAGTATATTGTATGAGATGTGATAGCGATATATAATATATAAGAAGTATCATATATATATATATATATTATATATCATATATTTTATATATAGTTTATTATCATACTATTTATTAAATTATATATATGCTTTATAGTTATATATATTTATAATATATCAAGAAATAATTATAGTATATCATATATTAAGTATTTTATATAGATAATATATACTCAATAAATTATTATAAATATTATATTATTTAATTATATATAAGGGAAGTTACGAAATATTGCCAATATATAATTATATATATATATAATATAGTGAATAGTAGTGATTATAAATAATAAAATTTGATAAATATTATTTATTTAGAAATATTATATATTTAGTAGATTTATTATTATGTAGGAGTTATATTAATACATCACTCACAACCTTTGCCTCACACCTCCTAATGAAATTCCTGTCCTACCGCCCCCCATATATATGATATATAATATATACTATTATATATATAACTAATATATTATTACTATATATATGAATATATATGAATAATATTTAGTGTATATATACTATATATATATATATTATATACTATATCAATATTATATTATTATAATATATATTATATTTTATATGATTATATATATATATATATATATATATATATTATATATATATATATATATATATAACTATTCTAATATAAATATATATATATATATATATATATACTAATATATTATATAGTATATATATATATATATATATCGGGCATATTTTGGTAGATTACTGTACTGTGATCCTTTATTTCTGAAAAATTATCTAAGCTCATAAAAAAATTTCTAAGTTCGAAAAGTTAAGTTAAGTTTAGTTTTTTTTAAGAAAATTCATTTGTGGCAAGCTTCTAGCATAAATTCCAGAAGCTTGCCGAATAAAGAATTTTATCTTAAAAAAACTTTAACTTAAACATAAACTCTTTTCTGAACTAGAAATTTTTTTGAACTTTTGATTATAATTGTTCAGAAAAAGTCACAGTAAGTATCTACAAATATGTCCATATATATATATAGTAATTATATTATATAATAGAATATATATTAATATAATATATTATATAGTATATAATATGATAATATATTATATAATATGATATATATATAATACATATATATACTATATATATATATATATAATATGTATATAACTATATGAACAGATCAATTATTGTCATTATCCTCTTCCAATTAAGATGTTATATCAATTTTATTATATTAACTTTAACTCGTTATATTGAGACAAATGTACAGAACGCGCAATAGTACCGAAGCATTTTAAAAAAAATTATTTTTAACACATTAGAACAATTGAATACTTATAAATATCAAAAATTTAATTACGCTTATAAATAAGGATATAATGAAGTTTATTCGCTTAGTAGGTAAGTGTGTGTGTATGACATGTATACGTTAGTGTTGACATAGTATTATTCAACAACTATTTTTTTCGAGTTTAATTTCTTTTAAATCCAAGATCTCGTATTTTATTTATTTCTGTATTTAAAGTTATGAATCCTGTAACACGTTTTTATTGATCTTTTATGAAATGGGTTTGAATCATGGCAATCGTTCACGAGTTAATTGTTGGAATGTGGAGTAGTTATAATATGATATATTTAGCATACATGTTATATTATATTACATTTTTGTATTTTAGACTTAATATAATTTATTTTATATATATATTTTATATATTCGATATTTTAGAATATTCTATAATAAAGTGTATTTATATATAATAATATAATTATATTATAATATACGGGATCCTATTATTTATTCTTCGTAGTAGGATAGTAGATAAATATATATATACAGTACCTAATATAATATATTATATATATACAGGGTGTTTCAAAAAGAATCATCCGATTTTCATAGTAAACTCTTTTCAAATCGGATGATTCTTTTTGAAACACCTCTGTATATTATATATAATATCTTCTGCAAGGTATATGGTATGGATTTCAATATACAGTTATTTATATATATATAAACATTTTTAAAGTTAAAAATAATGAGAAAAAACTAATATAATTTTATAGAAATAGTATTATAAGATTATATATAAAATTTTCTTTTTAAATAGAATACTAAGAATATTTAAAAATATAGACATATGTTTTTAAATTACTATAATACAATATTGGTTTTTGTTTGTTATATATATTAGGATTCATAACAATATAAAAAAAATTACTGAAGGTGTTTCTTGAGCATTTATTTAAGCCTGCTTTTATCAATTGTAATAACTCTTTCCTCAATTTTCTCTTACGTGATTTTCGAAGCCTTCAATTGACCACTTCTTGAGTATCTCGCTTATTACAATCTTCAAATCGGAAGAAAATTAATAACGGTGAATGAAGCATCAATTAAAATAATAAGGGAGGGTTGGATGGGGTTTAGCAATTATATAAGAAAAATATAGTATTGTATATATCAGTTCATATATTATCAAATATCTTATTGTTTGTAAACTTTTTTTGCTATAAGTTCCCTTTTTCGTTGTTTTATGCCTATTTTGTGATTTATCGATAGCGTAAGTAAATTGGTGCTGAGTTGCCGTTCGGTTGTCAATTACTAAGCGCAAAATGTGAAAAATGCTCACGTGAGTAAGGAATTTTCCTAAATTCTGTTTAAGGCTTGCTTAATTCCGTGCTTGAGGGAAATTTTTAGACACGCTTCTTCACGAATAACAATGATAAAAATCAACAAGATTGACGGCGGAGTGTAGGAAATTTTCTTTTGAATATTTTTCATTACAGTTCTTCATTCAATAAAATTGAGTTCTTTATATTAATGCGTATTTCCATATCAATAACTCACATCACAATAGTTGAAATACAATTATTTGTAATATAGTATACCGATGTTATTTTTTAATTTTGTCTTTTTCATTCAAAATCACGTACTCATAACAGCTGATTTGACAGATTGTTTTGGGTAAAACAAAAAGTAACTTTATGAGAATCTGCTGGATCGTTTAGACGAAATTTCGTGGCTAAAACTGGGTAAGCATTTCTTATCGAGAATACGGTGTTAGTTATTGGATATAGGACAAAAATTTGAGGAACAAAAATTATGTTCCAGATGTTTTCTGCAATTGTTTTAAAAGAAACTCTTAAACAGTGGGAATTTCAATAAAATTAATTGAACTTTACATTAAGCAAATTAATTCTGAAAATATAAATTAGGATGCAAAAAAAATCATGAAACAAGAAATAGAAGGGTTAGAAGTGAACAGTACGAGGAATAGCCAATATAAAATACATTATAAAGTAAGCAATATAAAAAATGTATTAATTAAATAATTCATTAGTAATAAATAAATAACTAAATTAAATTACTAAAATATTGGCAAAAATCAAAATTAGCTATATAAACTAGGGTGATAAACTACGCATCATAGTAATAGAGGCACCATCATACCGCCAACACCGAATGGGGGCGCCTATATCGTAGCCCCCCGTCCGGGAAATACAGGTCGTTTAGAAAGAAAGTGATTTTTTTTATTAAATTTAATAAGTTTTTTTTATTAGAAGAGAATATTAATCTTCTGGTCTTGGTCTGTTTTGTGTGTGTTGTTTTTTTTATTGTTTTTTTTTCTTTCGTGTGTTTTTTTTTGGTGTGATGGATATGAGACTTGATACGGAATGCGACTGGGGGTATCGCTCCGTTTCGGCGGAAGAAGTGGGGTCGGGATTGATTTTTTCTTTTAAGGAAGAAAGGAATCATAAAGATGAAGCGTTCGGTGTAGTTTATAATCGCGAGGCAGTTTGTGTATAGAGATCTTCGTTTTTTGGGGGAGGTGTGACGAGCAACCGAAACTCACCCGCACCGCACGCTCACCGCACCGAGTAACCAAAAAAGTCCATTTTTGTCGTAGTGTGAAGGCCGCTCTATCTTTCATGCTCAATAGGGGCTCCGACCCACAATCGCACCGTACTTTTCAAATTTAAACATCGCAACGGGGCCACCGGGACACTGGGAATTGTGGTGTCGGCAACGCACGCACGCGCACGCGCACCACGTACCGCACCTGGGTGCGTCGGCAACCTAATATTCCTTATAATTAATATATATATATATATTATATATATATATATTAATATATTTATATATAGTAATATATATATATATATATATTATAGTATATAAGTATATATCATATATATATAATACTATATAAGATATGCATCATCATACATCTTCCTCATCTTCCTCCTATCTTCATATTGGAGTGGATGTGTAGCATGCACCGAACAAAAAAAGTTAGTAGAAGAATCATCCTCGCAAATCGAAAGAAGAGCCATCCTTAGCATGCCTTTTTTATACCCTTAAGTGAGATTTCGTCGTTGCCGGAAAAATCCACACCTAAGGGTACAGTCACGGAGAGGGACTTGCGACGGACCGTCAACTAGTGGCATGTCGTTACATGTAGGGCTCATCCCTGGCAAGGCCCCAACATCGTAACGCCTCACAAAACGCCATTTGCTCTATTTGTCACCTTTCTTCTCGCCTCTCCAAAACTTACATTCATCTTCTTCAGGTATTTATCCTTTTATTTGACTCAATCCACTTTTTGTAATGCAGTCTGTCCAGCCGGCCGATTCCGCAGCACACTCTCCAATATTACATGCCGCCCAACTAACCAACTATGCATCCAATGCTTCTATATGAGCCAAACATCTCTATGTATTTTCGTTTATTCTCTCGTCATTTTACTCCTTTCTTTACACTACCCAAACTAATGCGTTTATTACACATTTTATAATTTCGCTTCTTATACATAACAAGCTCCTAAAGGATATTCATCTGACACATTGCACTTAGATCTTTACTTCTTATTAAGACATAGCTTCACTACTATAGCATTAACGCAGGTGCAACATACCTCTCAATGCAAAAACCTAGCGCTCCAATAAACTTAGTCCCCTTTTACATACCACGGCCAAGGATTGTAATTAAGATGCCACCTCCTAATAGTTCACGGAATTTCCTACAACATCGGGGTTGCCCTCCATTCCCTTTCATCAAGCAAGTTCGACAGGAGGCACGTGAACCATATCCCAAAAGATTTAAACTCAACACTTGTTCCAGTTGGTCAAGATCGGTGAGCATACTTCGACGACGTGCTTACTGTGGTCATCACCACATCATGTAACTTTTAAATCCGATCGTTCTACATTTGCTTTCAAAGCTAACACGCGTTTTACAGCAGCACTCACGTTGCGCCAAGTTCCCGAGTGTTGCGGGAACTAGCTGTTCTGGGTCGAAAACTCATCTGCAGATAATGCCACACAAGAAGCATAGTCATTGGCTGCCTATGGTAATGCAAAGTAGGTACGTCCACGTCTCGCATTCTCGACTTGGATCGCAACATTGGGTAGGACATTATTCCCGTTGTCTACGTCGCGCCGCTAGTCTAATTGTCTTTCATAAGCTCCGTCATATAGAAATTGGGAATGTAACAAGGGAAGCGATGAGTACATCCTCGTGCTCGACGTGTCCGCGGTCTAATACTGATGTAGGAGACACGAGTGGCAATTCACCTTTCAACTCCATTTATTAGGTTTACAGCGCTACGCTTGCACTATCGTCCATCCATTCTTGACTCGTTGATTCGCATTCAGAACCTTAAGCCGTCAGACGAAGCGACCATATATCACTAACCTGGTGGTGCCATAGGCTGTCACTATTAATTGTCCATCATAATTCAGCGTGTTGCAGTTGGGAATTCATAAAACCTTAGATGACAATTTTTTCTCTTCTCTTTTTCATTTTCCTCAATCATGTTTGTTTTCAAAATGGTGAATATTTGATTCTCTATTCTTCTAATCACTTCTAATACACATTTGTTTTCACGAATCCAGTCTCAGTCTAATCACTCGAACGTATTACAACGCTTTTTAATCGACCTATTCAGCCTCCAAAAAAATATACACTATAATAAATGGCATATAGTCTTCCCCTAGCACAACTCAGTATCTTAGTTGCGCGTGGAAACACCTTGCAGTTATAATATCCTAAGTTACCCCCTATGATCTACCAGTCTTGCATGACATAATATAGAAGAAGATAGGGATACTCATTTTCCTGCTTCAATATAAAAAAATACTTTTTTTCAAAGCTATTTTTGCACAGAATGCCTCGTGCAAAACTATTACCCAATTAATTTCTCATAAAACTGTCCTTTGTGTCAACATGTTTTATCCTACTTCCATTCAGTTCAATTCAATATCTTCGCTTCCGGTCTTGATGCATTTTGGACCATAATTCCATCCTGAATGCACGATTTCAGATTTACGAAAGGTAATGTCTTATTCGCATTCTGACTCTGCCTTTGCATTTGTGAACTTCTCAATTTGGCGCTCACTTACTATATATAGATAATATAATATATAACTAATATAATTTTTATTTTATATTATTTTATGTATATATATATTTCTGGTAATATTTTTATTAAATACTCATACTCTTAAGAATTTTATTGTACTTTTCTGTTTGTTTTAAATAATTATAATACTATATTTTTTTTTTGTACTAGTAAATAATGTATGATATATATATTAAATTACTATATATATATTAATTAATTATAATAGTAAGTTTAGTAAATATCATTATTATGATCATTTTATAAAAGATATATCCGTCTGATTATATAATATTTATATTTATTTTATATAGTTATATCTATTTATTTATTGATATTATTTATTATAAATATATAATTATAACCATAAATGTAATTTATATTCTTTATATATAATAATATACTATATAATAAATGATCGATGATAATATATATATATATATATATATATATATATATATAATATTATTTATATATATGTGAAACTAAAGAAGTTACCGCAAATGATAATCTCGAAAACCGGTAAATAGTCACAAGTAGAAACTTATAATCATGATATGGATGCAGTAAGTATGACAATTTGGGTTATAGAAAATGAAAAAAAAATTGTACTTTTATTTTTTTTTATTTTTTGTTTATATTCGCAAAACTAAGCTAATAAGATAAGAAAACTAATAACATATATGAAATCAGTGTTAATTTTTTATTGGGGGCTCGAGCCGACGGTGGGACAGTGGGGGGACGTTTTCCATATACCCCGTAGGGAGGGGCGGAGGAACCCTCCGCGACACCCAAATACTACGTAATACCTAAGAGGGGGTTTCCGGAGACCCCCGAGGGGGGTAATAGCCTACTTACTCCTCCGTCGTCGCGTGGGCAAGGCCGGAGAGAGCCGACTGCTTTGCATCTTGGGTTGTTCGTTCTGGGTAATCTTGGTTTCAAAAAATCTTTTTAAATAATAATGTCATAGGCAGATTACTTTAATATGTTTAGACAGTCATTGTCCCATAAAACGTAACGTATAAAAGAAAAATATATAAAAAAAAAAGTATTTTCTTTTAAGTGAATTTTCCCGTACCCATTAAAACGCGTGATTCCATATTATAGTTATTCAGTTTTCTTGTTTCCTATCTTAGTTTTTGGAGATATCGATTGGCGGGTAATTCTTAGTTAAAACAATTTCATCATTATGGTTGTAAATTTATTATGCGATATATTATATATATATTATATATATTATATACTTCATTACTACGTAAAGATGTATGATAACTATATATATATTATTAGTATTATATATATATGGTAATTATATTCATGTAGCTATGTATATGCCTATATTACATTTTATCAAAGGCATGAGTTCTACATGGACAGCAGAGGGGAAGTCAACGCTTCCCTAGTAAGTGTACATGAACAGATAGTTTCCAATAAATTGAAATTAGTTTAATGGTTAAAACAACTTCATAAACACTTTATTTTAACTATCTTTGGGGATTTTTATTTTTCATTTTTATTGGTTTGTCACATAAATTAATATGAGATTCAATGTTTTGTTTATATTCGATGGTCATTTATCGATTTTGGTGAGAAGAGAGAGAGAAAAGACGAGAGAGAGAAGAGAGAGAGAGAGAGGAGGGAGAGGGAGAGAGAGAGGAGAGATAGAGAGAGAGATGAAGAGAGGGTACGAGTGTAGATCGAAGAGAGCATAGGCAATCTGTGATCGTCATATAAGGTTAAATCACCGAAGAGAGAATGTTTAAGGACAAGCTTCCTTTTTACCAAGCTGAGATGTACTTTTTTTTTAACAATAAATCATTAAAAATTAGCTCTCCTTATTCCAAAAGCACATATTTAACTCTAAATAAACGATATTTATTAAATGGATAAAAGTTCTTTAAAAATTATTTTACTTATGAATTTCAATTTTTTTAGAATAATAATTTCGTTTTAAATCAACCTCGAAGTGAGCTGTGAGGCTGTTTAAGTTTCTTAGCGTTCCCATAGTTACGTGGACGTTACGGTGAAGAAATCGAAGCAAATTAAATAAATAAATGGCAAACATGTTATTAATAATTATATGGGCTATATATTTAAATAAATTTGGAGTAATATTCATAAGTTCTAATATTTTATGAATATATATAAAACAAACACGAAGTTCTTTAAATAACTTTATGTCTAACTATCTTATGAGCAAGTGCCAATTTTTGAAATTGTAATGATTAATATAGTATATATATTATATATATTATATATATATATTATTATATTATAATATAATATTATATAATTAGGTTATAATATAATATATATATATATTATATATATATATAATAATACGATTTTTATAATTTATTCTATAATTATATATGGGCGTAGGCAGGATTTCATTTAGGGGGGGCAAAGGTTGGGTGATAATATTATATATATCTTATATATATATCTTATATATATATTATATATATATATATATATATATATATATATATATAATATATTATATAATATATATATATATAATAATATATATTATATATTATATATATATTTTATATATATATATTTACCTATATATATATATATATATATAATAATATATATTATATATATATATTATATAATATATATATAATATATATATAATATTATATATATATATAGTATATATTAATATATAAATATATATTTGGTATTTAAATTTGCTGTAATATTTTTTTTTTTCTGCAAATTGTTTATTTTATGTGTTGTTGAAGCTGAATATAACGGGTACGCTTCCCGTGATTGATTTAACACTTTTGGAGTTCCAAGATCTATCGGACTACTGAAGTTCTAGCGGGAAGTAATGATAGAAAATCTACTCCCCCTGTATAAAGAAAACTATTGATTTATCAACATAAAAACGAAAACACATTTAAAAACTTTAGAAAAAAAATATAATTAATATTTAATTACTACTTCATTTTCTAATCGATTGATATATTTTTTTCAGTTTTTTCTACTAAACTTTAAAACCGTGTCCGGAAACATAAGGTTCGTATTTCTTTTTTGCCATAGATTAGGGGGGGACAAGTGCGCACCTGGTTTGTTGTACGTCTGACCGTGCCCCCTGCCTCGCCATGTTATAGTATATTATATATATTATATTTATATATATATATACTATTATAGTATTATAGTATTTTATAGTTTATTATATTTATATTAATATATAATAAATATTATATTATATATATCTGATATATATATTATCTATATGTATATATCGAAACATAGTTCTTGAACCACGGGAAATTTACTCTTCATTTCCATTTCTGCGTATCAGATTAATCTACCGGGAGGCGTTCGGGTGCGATCGGGAATATAAAACAATAAAAACTAATATAATATATATATTATTTATTATATATTATATATATATATTTTATATATATAGTATAGTATATAATTATATATAATTATATATATATATTATTATATAATTATGCCGAATATTACTATCACACCTGGCAGGCAGCACGTACCAGTCGCACGTATAGTCGACACCTGACTGCCAACGCTTTCGAGTGGTAGCGATATAGTGGTTAATACTAGTAACAGTAGAGTTCGCCAACATGGTATTTCCCTTGGCGCGCACACAGTTATTGGGTGGACGTAAATAGTTGCAGAGCAGGTTAATGGACTGCA